>CAMZMU010000053.1:23149579-23345863 GCA_947311845.1 Poa pratensis | reverse complement strand
CTCGAGAGCGAGTTGGGCCTCCAGCCCATCCAGTGCACCCTCGCCAGGCGGAAGGTAGAGCTGCGGCGAGCGCCGCTCCAGCTCTTGCCACCCAGGACCAGAGCCCGCGAACTCCTACGAGACATGGAGGCTCCCTCGTGCGCACTAGTTTCGAGGGTGGGAGCCTCCAAGCTTGGGCCCGGTCAACCTTGGCCTGGGGGCTGTGCGAGCCCTCTCCGTCATTGGGGCCATGGGCTCCAGCACCGTCGTCTTCAACCGGCGCCTCCTCTCGAGCTTCAGGGGCAGGGGAAGATTGCCCAGCCACCGTGGGGTCCCCGCCGCCGAGCCCGCTGCGACCTCAGAAGAAGCCGCCGCCCCCTCAGCATCTGCGTTAGGCGGGGGCGGCGGGGGAATTTTCCTCCATCGCGGCGTCGGTGCCTTGGGGCGGCGGAGTAATCTCTCCCCCATCTCAACGTCGCGCCTCCCTTCGCCGGCGAGCCGCTCCCCCGTTTTCTCCGCGGCGACCTCCTCTTGCCGCTCTGGTGGAGTGACGGGACGTGGTGGTGTTGGTGTCCGCACCACCGCCTCCTCCTCGGGCGCGCCTCCGCGGTAGAAGACGAAGTAGCTGCTCCGGCCAGAGGTGTAACCACCACATGCCCTACGTTCCTCCGCCACAGGCTTCGTGGCCTCCTCCGCCACCGGCTCCGAGGCCTCGGTCACTACGGGCTTAGCAACCTCTTCAGCTGAGGGCTCCACAGGCTCCTCGACGGTTGCCGAGGCCAGGCCCCGGACCTCCGCGCCTTGCGGAGCCTCCGGCGTTTTGCCGTCACAAGATCCCTAACAAACAAACAATGAAGGCCATCAATAGGAGAGCAAGAAAACTCTCGAAAGATGCAAAACAGGGGCCAACGCTTACCCAGATGACTTGGCGCGTGAGTCGACCCACATCGTAGTGGACGACCGCCACGACCTCGACGAAGCAGCTCCAGAGCCGGGCCCCTCAGGAGCAGTCTCAGCTTTCCTCTTGAGAGGGGTGCCCACTGGGCTCTTGGCGGCCCTGTCGTGAAAAGCCTTGGAGCGGGGATCGCAGCGTCCCGCTACGGCCTCCTCATCGCTGTCTTCCTCCCCCTCCGCGACCTGGCGCGAAGGGGCCACAAGGAAATCCTCGTCCCCGCTGGACGAAATCTCCAGAACTCTCCCTCGGAGGAGCAGGTTTCGAAGAGCTCGCCTCCCCTGCCGAGGGATTCGCCCCTCCACAGGTGACGCCCAGATCGGCGTCAGATGCGGCGGGTGACTCCGAGGCCCAGTCCTCTTCCACCACGGGCGCCGCGTCCTCCTTCTTCTCCTCCCCAGCCAGGCCCTGAGGGGTGAACTCCGGCATCAGCTCCAGGATCGCGAGGCGCTTCTTCGGGTAATCTGATGGAGTGGCTTCGCGAGCTCACTGCGCGGCACAGGAACCTCCGGGGCGGTGAAGAGGATGCCCATTATGGAAGCTACGACTCAGGGAGGTGGGAGCTGCAGTGCAGCCGCATTGCGTCCGCCGGGCCTGAATACATCCACATCGGCTTTGTGTGCTTCTGGAGAGGGGATACGGCGCCTCACGAAGTCTTCAGCAACCATCTGCCCCGTGAGGCCAGCGTCGCGGACGAGCTTCATGCGTGCGACCAAGTCAGCAATCTTCGGGCTCTGAAGGGTTGCACTCGACCAATTCGAGTTCTTCAGGGCGGCGCCTCAGGGACGTCGAAGAAGGAATTCTGCGTCTTGGCGTCCACGAGGAACCACCGCTGGCGGAAATCGTCCACCTTCTTCGTCACCCGTGTGACGGGTTTGTCGCCGTCCCAGGACATGGGGATGTAGATACCTCCCATCCCATCCGCGATGCGGAAGGACACACAACCAGACCGCTCGCCAGGCGCCGTGGAGCGGAGCGCATAGAAGCTCCGGAAGAAGGCCACGGAAGGCATCACCCCCAAATACGCCTCGCAAAGATATGCGAAGATGGCGAGGATCAAGATGGAGTTGGGGTGCAGATGCAGGAGTTGGATCTGATAGAGGCCAGAACCTCCTCCAGGAAAGGAGAAAATGGCGGCACCAAACCAGCGAAAATGGTCGGGAAGAAGATGGGATACAGCCCCGCCGCGAGCTTGCCGAATCGCGCCGCCTTGAGAACGGTGGCGCCGTGCTCGTTGTTCTTGCCTGCGGCCATCAGCCGGATCTTGTCCAGCGCCTCCGCCGTGTGGATGCGAGTCCCCACCAGCGCCGGCGCGAGCTCGTCCTCCTGCTGCGCCTCGGCCGGTACATTCGCCATTGCCGCCTTGCCCTTCTTGGGACCCATGGTCGAAGAGAGAAGGGCGGCGGAGCTCGGTGAAGGAGGAGGAGCGCGGAGACACAGGAGCGCAGGCGCCAAGAGCAAGGAAACGGGCGCGCAAATGATGCAGTAACTGCTGCCTGAACCGGCGCTGCAGGCTTTATTCCCTCAGAGCAGTTACCGAGACGTGGTGGGACCCCCCACTACGCCCATCATCTCCGAGGAGAACGTGTCATCGCGGCGTAACTGCCCTGCACGTGTCTCAGGCCGGCCGGACACTTTGGGCCCATGACGATTCGCCTGCGTCCATTGGACTACATCGTCCCATCATGGGCCCGGGGGCTACTGTCGGCCAGTGAAATCCAGGGTGTGCTGGGCCTGTCCTCTACGGCCCTCGACACTTGATGGCGAATTTTCGCTAAGGACCAAGCCTACGGCCTGGAGAGCCTCGCGAGGCTCATTGCCTCGCGAGGGCATTTGAGGCAGTAGAGGCCTGCGGAGGCCATATCCACTGCTGCCCCCTTTTCAAGGAGATCTCCCCTGGGGAGAGGTCAACGCCGAATTCTCTACAGGGCGTCCAAGCCCTCGTGGAGATCGCTTCGCTGCAAAGCAACCTCTGCAGAGCGCACATGGGCTCTGCAGCGGCCGCAGAGTGACGCGCGCCCCTGCGCGCGGTGACGACGACGCCGCAGTTGCCATTTTGGTGATTAAAGGGGTCAATAAAGCTGTGCCACCCGCTCCGGACTACAAGGATTTCCTCTTTGGTGATAAGGGGACCGGCCGGCGCTACGCTCCAAGGCCAACGTCACCGTGGGCACCCCCACGTTCCTCTGCGGCCCCAGCTGGCCGTCCTGCATGGACGGTGGGTACTCTGCTACAGGAATCAGCTTTACGCTCATGGACCGCATCCATGGACAACTGAGCTGCGATGCACCGCGCTCCACCTTCTGCGCCACGTGACAGCCCTACCACAGTGCGAGTGCAAGGAGGGAGCACGGGGCGCCTATAAAAGGAGGACAAGGTGCACCGTAGCAAAGGATCGCATTCTCATTCCAGCATAGCCACTTACGCGCAAGGAAGAAGAAGACCATTGCTTCCCTTCCTTGTGTAAACCATTGCCAAAAGAGAGCCTTCGGCAAGCTCATTGTACTGTAACCTCTACAAGCAGTGCAATACAGACAAGCAGGAGTAGCGGTGTTACCTCCACACGAGGGCCGTGAACCTGGGTACGGGCTGGTGTTCATCTCTGTCATGATGTCCCTCCACTTGCTCGACGAGCACCGTCGCCGTGCAGGTTGAGGGTTGTTTGACCAACGTGTTCAGCCCCTTACACGAACTCTCTTCGTGAGCTTGACTATCCCTGTTTCGTGGGAGTCATTCTCCGACACCAACGACGAGAGCGAGGAGGAATCCGAAGAGGAATTCTCCGGCTCTGATGATGACAAAGGTGGCGACGGGCACGATACCGACGCCTCCAAAAGGGATGGAGTCGCTGGCGACGACCCGGTTGCCAGCGATGACGACGATGAAGAAGACGACGATGACGACGACGAGGAGAGAGGGCTGCTCCGCCTGTGGCGCCCCGACCCGACTGCTATACAATGATGCTGTGTGTCACCGGTTTAAACGATACAACCGGAGGTTACGGGTTTACCAATCCCCGGCCAAAACCTTTGGCAGGTGTTGCTCGGAATGGATCATCGGCAACACAACACCCCGATTGATGCCTTAACACAGGCACAACCCTCACTGCATAAAGAGAGATCAAGACTTGTGGAACAACTGGCACATCACAGACTCTACGACACAAAGCATTATAGTTCAACTCATATAATAGAGAAAGATAGCAAATTACAACCAGAGGTCACAGACCCAACATTACAACATGCGGAAGCGAATTAGGTTGTTCTAAACAACAAGATCCAAAATAGGGCCTAAGAGGCCTACAGATAAATATCCAACGCCAGCTGTTCCGGGATGTCCCAAGCTGCCACCTGGGAACCCCAGACTACTCGTCGACGTCCACAAAGAACCCACCTTCGAGGTCGGTGAAGTCCTCCTCTGAAACAAAACAAACGACGTTGAGTTCGACGAACTCGCAAGATTATATATAGAGCTTTAGCTCGATGAGGCTTTCGAAGTTTTATGGCTGTTTTGCATAAAGCTGATTTTATTTAGGAAAACATAACTCAATGGCATCGACTAATCAGAATAGTTTTCAAAAGAGGTAAGAAGTAACTCTTTTCTTTGATCACTTTTCTCATCATCAACCACCATCATCAACCACAGTACCTGTTTCACCAAGGCACCTCCCCGAATCACCCTCGAGGAAGTCAACCTTACAATCTTGAGTGGTACCTCTAGTACCCAGTTTTTAATCATTCCGTTCAAGTTATTCTATGATCTTACCTTCACTTCCCAAGTTCGTCCATAACCGCGGACACGGCTTTTCGAAAAGATTTACCCTGCAGGGGTGTACAATGTTTACCACGCGTACCGTCCGGCCCATTACCTGATCATTAGCTCTCTTCCGTGGAAAGCCGGCTGGGTGGGAGCGGTGTCGACTTCTCCCTCGTTAAGGACTAACCCAGGATCATCAGTGAGGACGGAGCAGCGATCCAACACACTGCCCCGTGGCCACTCATTTTCCTAAACACCACCATCCTCATCTCAGTTCATCCCACCATCATCACGCACGCGCAAATGGAAGCCCGAACTAGAGGACCCTGGCTAGTCCCGCCCGAGTTATTTAGTCTATGAGGGTTCCTGCAATTGCATAGGCCTCACACATGGTTGCACGCTCAGTCTTGGTTCAAGAGGTATAGAACTCGCATCTAGGCGGCGAGAACGAGACAAGGCACCACAACCACAGTGGCCTCTCATCCCCACCTTTAAGCATTTTATTATCCGTCACCACAATTTGCCCACCATCATTCTCATCTCATCACCTGTTTCCAACATGAACCATCCATCGTATAGCTATGCAATTAACTAAGCATGGCTAAGCATCAACATAGCATAGTAAGTATCTCGGCCAACAATACAATCCTATGGATAATAGGAGGGAAAACACGTATTGGCATCGGAATCCTAATGCAACTATAGGATACTCTAATCCAATAAAATTGACATTTGGAACCGCATGCAATATTATAGTGGAGAAAATATTTGCGGAAATATAGGATAAGACATGCTCAGAGGGGGGATTACGCTTGCCTTGATCAAGGTGCTGGTAGTACGGCTCTTCGGGGTATTGTGGAGTAACCCCGGCTGCTTGATCTATTGAAGCATAACACACGGAAGAACAATCAATCACCACACATGTTCCAATAAATGCAATGCGCAAACACATGATGGCATGACATTTTAATGCACTGGAATTATTATAACAAGTTCTACCATTTTAAAGGGGGGGTGCGAGATAATTACTCAACAAGAGAGAAAATCAAGCTCCTTCTTTGTTTTTATGCTTTCCTGTGCTATAGATCATTTAAACATGCATGAAGATGATGCTACGGATTAATGCACATTTTTCTGAGCATTTTGATATGAAGAACACATTTTTCGGAGGTCCCGATAAAAAGTTATTCATTTTATTAATTTCCTCTTTTAAACTTATTATTTTAATTTAGTTATTTGTAACCTCGATAACAAGTAACCATTCGAATTCGAGAGAGAGAGGGATAGGGAGGATCATCGGGGTTCGATGTCTCTCTAAGGCGCGAAGGAGTAGCCGGAACTAAGCGCAAAGGAGAGAAAATGGAAAAACAGCAGCAGGAAAAAAAACTGTCTAGCCGGCCTGTGGCCCGGTTGGGCCGGGTGTGAGGCCGGCCTGGCTCCAGAGGGCTCCGGCTTCTAGCCCGGTCTGGGCCGGCTCTGGGGCCGGCTATGGGCCAGAGGAGATCGGCCTGCAGCCCGGTTAAGCCGGCCTCACGACCGGTCGCGCTACAGCGACGATGAACTTCATCGTACGGGCGTCGACGGCGATGAATGGCTACGGCGAGGCGAGCTAGCGCGGAGGGGCAGGGAGAAGGAAGGGCCAGCACGGGCCAGCAGCTCACCACGCGAGCAGTGGAGAGGTCGGCGACGGCGGTGGTGCAACGGCGACGACGAATCCGTCCGCGGCGGAGCTTCGGACGGCCGCCGGAAGGACGGCAAGGGCGCGGCGAGACGGCGGCGTCCCGCTTCAATTCCTCGGGCTAGGCGGGAGAGGAGGAAGAGGCGAACGGCGTGGTGGAGCTCGATTGGCTCCTTGCGCTCTCAAACGGCGGCGACGGGCACGGCCATGGTGCGGCGGTGGTGGAGCTCGTGGGGAGGACGCAGGGAAGAGGGAGCAAGTGAACGGGGCTAGGGTTTGGAGGAGCAGGTCGCGGGCGTGTCTCCTGGCTGGGGAAAACAGAGGGGGGCCCGGCGCGAGGCAGGCGTGCGGCACGGGAGCAGCGCGGCCATGGCGCACTGTGCCCTCGTGGCTACAGGGAGAAGACGGGAGTTTTTACACTTTGCCCCTGGACATTTTAAAATCATCACGAACAGGTCCTTCTGCTGTTTCTTTTTTAAAACCAGTGGCTTTTGGGAATTATTTGAGGCACTTTAACCTTTTATTAAAATCTGAGAAAAATTGGGGAGGCTCCCCTTAACAATTGGTAGCTCCACAATTTTTAGTTCCTCCAAATAAAATATTTTGTAACACTTTTGTTCATAGGTGTCAATTATGGCAATTTTCTCAATTCCCCAAATTATAACCCTTTAGGAATTTTAAAGCAAGTCAAAATATTGATTTTGAGCTCTTGGAACTTCCTTGTCAAATATAAGATGACAAGGATTTGTATTTGCAAATTTGAGTGTCTTCCTTGTGGTGAGATTTGGTTGAAGCAAGTTGGGCATTTTGTTTCCCAATGTTGCCAAACCAAGTTAGTGTATTGTTTAGCAATTTCAAATGGATGCAATGATGCATGCATGGAATGCAAAAAGTGAAAAATTTACACCCATTTTTAGGTTTACTAGTTTTGGGCTGTTACAACTCTATCCTCCTTACAGGAATCTCGTCCCGAGATTCTAAGGTTGCGGAAAGAAGTTGGGATACTCCTCACGAAGACTAGACTCTCGTTCCCAAGTTGCTTCTTCCTCGGAATGGTGCGACCATTGGACCTTGAGGAACTTGGTAGTCTTGTTACGGGTCTTTCTTTCAGCTTCATCCAGGATACGGATAGGATGCTCGCGATAAGTGAGGTCTTCCTGGAGATCTAGCTCTTCATAATTGACCCCATGGATAGGATCCTTGAAGCACCGGCGAAGTTGGGATACATGAAACACATCATGCACATTTGGGAAGATGGACGGTAACTCCAACTTGTAGGAAAGATCTCCTCGCTTAGCCAGAACGGTGAAAGGGCCAACATAGTGAGGGGCCAATTTCCCTTTGATACCGAAGCGGCGAACGCCACGAAGGGGAGAGACGTGGAGATAAGCTTTATCACCAATTTCATAGTGAACCTCCTGATGATGCTTGTCATAGTAGCTTTTCTGCCTAGACTGGCAATCTTCAGATTTTCTCGTATGATTCTAACCTTCTCCTCAGCTTCATTGATAATATCGGACCAAAGAGTGCCCTCTCTCCGGTCTCAGACCAATTTAGAGGAGTGCGGCATTTTCTTCCATAGAGAACCTCAAATGGAGCCATGCCCAGACTAGCTTGATAGCTATTGTTGTAGGAGAATTCCGCGAAAGGGAGATACTTTTCCCAATCCTTGCCAAAAGAGATTACACATGCCCGAAGCATGTCTTCCAAAACTTGGTTCAATCTTTCGGTCTGACCATCAGTTTGGGGATGGAAAGCGGTGCTGAAGTTGAGACGGTTCCCATAGCATTTGGAAACTAGTCCAAAACTTGGAGGTGAATAGGCTTCCACGATCAGAAATTATCTTCTTGGGAATGCCGTGAAGGACGACGATACGAGAGGTATACAGGTCTGCCAACTTGGCAGCTGTAATGTCAACACGAACTGGGAGGAAGTGAGCCACTTTTGATAGTCGATCAATGATGACCCAAATGGCATCATTTCCTTTTGGAGACTTCGGAAGACCAGTAATGAAGTCCATACCAATTTCATCCCATTTCCACTCGGGAATAGCAATAGGGTGAAGAGTGCCGGCAGGCCTTTGATGTTCAGCCTTTACCCGTCGACAGGTGTCGCATTCAGCAACATACTTAGCAATTTCCCGTTTCATCCGAGTCCACCAGAATTGTGGTCGAAGGTCTTGGTACATTTTGGTACTACCGGGATGAATAGAGAGAGGAGATTCATGAGCTTCTTGGAGGATCACTCCCTCAATTTTCGTTTCTTTGGCACCACCAAGCGGTCACCAAAATAAACAACTCCGGATTCATTGACAGAAAAACATTTGGCCTTCCCGCTAGCAATGTTCTCCTTGATTTTTAGAATACCCTTGTCACGCTTTGAGCATCCTTAATCTGGTCCACAAGAGTAGATTTGATTTCAGATTTGCAAGGTAGCCAGAGGGAACCATTTCTAAGTTCAAACGAGAGAACTCTTCATGGAGGGCAGGTTGGGCCTCTTCAATCATCAGATTGTTGCAATAGGACTTCCGACTTAGCGCGTCAGCCACGACGTTTGCTTTGCCGGGTTGATAGTTCAGACTCACACGTAGTCCTTGATTAACTCCAACCAACGCCTTTGCCTGAGATTTAAATCCGGCTGGGTGAAGAGGTACTTCAGACTCTTGTGATCCGAGAAGATCTCGCAACGGTTACCAAACAGGTATGGTCTCCATTGCTTCAAAGCATAGACCACCGCGGCAAGTTCTAGATCATGAGTTGGGTAGTTGTGCTCATGCGGCTTAAGTTGGCGAGAAGCATAGCCACCACATGGCCATCTTGCATTAGCACACAGCCCAAGCCTTGCAGAGAGGCGTCACAGAAGACGACGAAATCCTTGCTGGTGTCCGGCAGGACAAGCACAGGAGCGGACGTGAGTTTGGCTTTCAGTTTTGAAGCTCTCTTCAGCTTCGGCCGTCCATACAAACTTTTTATCCTTCTTGAGAAGGTCAGTCAGGCCTTGGCTATCTTGGAGAAACCTTCGATGAATCGGCGGTAGTAACCCGCCAATCCGAGAAAGCTACGATGTCCTTGACTGACATTGGAGTTTTCCAATCCAGAATGGACTGAATCTTGTCGGGAATGACAGCCACACCATTAGCGGATATCACATGACCAAGGAAGACGAGATTATCCAACCAAAACTCACACTTGGAGAACTTGGCATAGAGGCGGTGTTCTCGAAGTCTTGTCAGAACCAAACGAAGATGTTCCTCATGCTCTTCATTGGTTTTGGAATAGATGAGGATGTCATCGATGTAAATGACGACAAACTTGTCAAGATAATCCATGAAGATGGAGTTCATGAGCCTCATGAAAGTAGCTGGAGCATTAGTGAGACCAAAGGACATGACGGTATACTCATATGAGCCATAGCGAGTAACAAATGCCGTCTTTGGAATATCCTCCTTTCTGATCTTGATCTGATGGTAGCCTGACCTCAGATCCATCTTGGAGAATACCGTTGCACCAGCTAACTGATCCAACAGATCATTGATGCGAGGAATAGGATACTTGTTCTTGATTGTCACCGCATTCAACGGTCGATAGTCAGAGACTAGACGAGGCACGGTAGAATCCCTCTTCTTGACAAAGAGTACCGGACAACCCCAAGGTGAACTGCTAGGCTGGATGAAATCCTTCGCTAACAGCTGATCAATTTGCTCTTTCAACAGAGCCAACTCTTCCACCGGCATACGGTAGGGCTTCTTGGAAATTGGAGCGTACCGGGAAGTAGATCTATGACAAACTCCACACTTCGGTCAGGAGGCATGCCAGGCAATTCTTCCGGGAACACATCCGGGAAGTCACACACCACGTGTATGTCCTGGATTTCAGGAGGGATTCGCCTTCCATAAAGCAAAGGAGAATCTCAGGTGAGTTGGGTATGACTGAGATGGAGGTCTTGATGTGCAGACCAATACTTCACACTGTCACCGGAAGGATTGGTCACGGTGACGGTCTTGGCAGCACAGTCGAGATTAGCCTGGTATTTGGCTAGCCAGTTCATGCCCAGTATGACATCAATGCCTTTGACTTCAGAGCTACCAACAAAGGAAAGAGTAGTAACCGATAGTAATCTGGACCTCAGGAGTAACCCCATCGGTTTGCCATTTGGAGCCAGGAGTGGAGATCACCAAGGGACGCTCATTTTCTCGAACGGTATTTTGTGGTCTTTTGCAAAGCTATGGATATGAATGAATGCGATGCTCCAGAATCAAACAAAACTGTAGCGATTGTTGTTGATTCGTAACTCACCCATAAGAACGCCGGGGTCCTCTTCAGCTTCTTCAGCAGAGATGTGGTTCAGGCGACCACGCACAATAGGTCCAGCCTTGCCAGTTGGAGTGGCAGGGGCTCGTGCAGGAGTTATCGCGAGAGGTGCCTTCTGGGGGCACTCCCTGGAGTAGTGGCCAGCCTGGCCACAGGTGTAGCAAGTGACTCCAGGTGGAGCAGGTAGCATAGGACGGTACCCACTCCGCCTACCCCAAGTGTCGAAGTAGTGGGGCGCGGAGGAGGTGGCCTGTATCCTGCGGCTCGGCATGAATGGAGCACGGCACAGCGCTGTAGGGAACAAACACCCTGCGCTTCTTGCTCTCAGAACCCGAGGAACTCTGGTGGTCCCCATGTGCGGGCCTCTTGGAAGCTCAAGTTCCTTTCTTCCTTGCTCAAGAAAGCCTGGTTGAACAGCTCCTGATAGGTCTGGAACCTGAAGGGCAACAACTCATAGCGGAGCTGCGGAGTCAGACCCTTGCGGAACAGCTCTTGCTTGTCAGCATCATTGGTCACGTCCCTTGGGGCGTAACGAGAGAGATGGTTGAACTCACGACCATAAGTGCGGAGGTCCATCCGTCCCTGTTGCAAATCCAGGAACTCCCTCCTCTTCAAGTCCATGATCGGCTGGGGAATGTACTCCGCACGGAAGGCAGTGCGAAATCAGCCCAGGTGAAGACATGGTTGGCTGGAAACAAAGCCACATGGCTTTCCCACCAACAGCCAGCAGCACCAACCAAGAGGTAGGTGGCAAAGTTGACTTGCTCAGCCACTGGGACATGCAGCGCGGAGAACTTGCGCTCCAAAGCACGAAGCCAATCATCAGCTTCCAGTGGCTCCTTAGCATCAGCAAAGGTGGGTGGCTGCGAGCGCAGGAACTCAGTGAGAGTGTTGCACTCGTTCCTCCGTGCATTCTGCTGCACCAACTGCTCAAGCAAGCGCTCATTGCGCCCACGGTTCTCCTCAATGGCCATCAAGACCTCAGCCATCGAGGGTGGTGGCGGCAGATCATCCTCATCATTGTGGTTACCGCGACCTCCACGGCCTCCTCGAGCCATTCTGGAGATTTGACAATGACACGTTAGTATCTTTCTCCGAATGGTCGAACAATAGCATTAGCGTCTACACAAGTACACAGACTAGGGACGATAATACTTGCGAGAAGGAACAACAAGATAGAACTTGGGTCAAAGATCAGCATCATGTGCTACTAGTGAGAGTTAAGAAATCACAACTTAACACACTCTAGTTGACACAATCCGGGACCTTATGTTCAAGTCCTTGGGTTAAAACCCAAAGAAAGGATCAAAGATTAGATCGGTAGAAACATCTGAGTTGATTTGGGATTGCAACGCAGCGGGAGCAACTGACACATAACACTAAAGGTCGAACCCACCCCGTTTCTAATCATTTTGAAGTAACAGATGAGAAGTAAAACCTTTAAACTCAAATCGAGGTAAGATTGCTCCGAGATTAGAGGGTAACCAGATAAGGAGTAAAAAGAATCCTAAGATGGTTTTCACAACTCATTTTTAGGTTAAAAATATTTTCACAAACACTAGACTCAACATCGACCAGTAGAAGGGTTTCCTACAGGCAGTACTGCTCTGATACCAACTTGTGGCGCCCCGACCCGACTGTATACAGTGATGCTGTGTGTCACCGGTTAAGCGATACAACCGGAGGTTACGGGTTTACCAATCCCCGGCCAAAACCTTTGGCAGGTTGCTCGGAATGGATCATCGGCAACACAACACCCCGATTGATGCCTTAACACAGGCACAACCCTCAATGCATAATAGAGAGATCAAGACTTGTGGAACAACTGGCACATCACAGACTCTACGACACAAATCATATAGTTCAACTCTTATAATAGAGAAAGATAGCAAATGACAACCAGAGGTCACAGACCCAACATTACAACAAGCGGAAGCGAATTAGGTTGTTCTAAACAACAAGATCCAAATATGGCCTAAGAGGCCTACAGATAAACATCCAACGCCAGCTGTTCCGGGATGTCCCAAGCTGCCACCTGGGAACCCCAGACTACTCGTCGACAAAGAACCCACCTTCGAGGTCGGTGAAGTCCTCCTCTGAAACAAAACAAACGACGTTGAGTTCGACGAACTCGCAAGATTATATATAGAGCTTTAGCTCGATGAGGCTTTCAAAGTTTTATGGCTGTTTTGCATAAAGCTGATTTTATTTATGAAAACATAACTCAATGGCATCGACTATCAGATATTTTCAAAAGAGGTAAGAAGTAACTCTTTCTTTGATCACCTTTCTCATCATCAACCATCATCAACCACTGTACCTGTTCATCAAAGGCACCTCCCCGAATCACCCTCGAGGAAGCTCACCTTGCATTTGAGTGGTACCTCTAGTACCCAGTTTTTAATCATTCCGTTAAAGTTATTCTATGATCTTACCTTCACTTCCCAAGTTCGTCCATAACCGCGGACACGGCTTTTCGAAAAGATTTAACCCTGCAGGGGTGTACAATGTTTGCCACGCGTACCGTCCGGCCCATTACCTGCATTAGCTCTCTTCCTTGGAAAGCCGGCTGGGTGGGAGCGGTGTCGACTTCTCCCTCGTTAAGGACTTTCCAGGATCATCAGTGAGGACGGAGCAGGATCCAACACTGCCCCGGCCACTCATTTTCCTAACACCACCATCCTCATCTCAGTTCATCCCACCATCATCACGCACGCGCAAATGGAAGCCCGAACTAGAGGACCCTGGCTAGCCCCGCCCGAGTTATTTAGTCTATGA
This sequence comes from Poa pratensis, assembly GCA_947311845.1. Classification (NCBI taxonomy): domain Eukaryota; kingdom Viridiplantae; phylum Streptophyta; class Magnoliopsida; order Poales; family Poaceae; genus Poa; species Poa pratensis. Next base: position 23,332,410 of record CAMZMU010000053.1, on the reverse strand, counting down.
GGGTTCCTGCAATGCATAGGCCTCACGCATGGTTGCACGCTCAGTCTTGGTTCAAGAGGTATAGAACTCGCACCTAGGCGGCGAGAACGAGACAAAGCACCACAACCACAGTGGCCTCTCATCCCCACCTTTAAGCATTTTATTATCCGTCACCACAATTTCCACCATCATTCTCATCTCATCACCTGTTTCCAACATGAACCATCCATCGTATAGCTATGCAATTAACTAAGCATGGCTAAGCATCAACATAGCATAGTAAGTATCTCGGCCAACAATACAATCCTATGGATAATAGGAGGGAAACAGGTATTGGCATCGGAATCTTAATGCAACTATAGGATACTCTAATCCAATAAAATTGACATTTGGAACCGCATGCAATATTATAGTGGAGAAAATATTTGCGGAAAATAGGATAAGACATGCTCAGAGGGGGGATTACGCTTGCCTTGATCAAGGTGCTGGTAGTACGGCTCTTCGGGGTATTGTGGAGTAACCCCGGCTGCTTGATCTATTGAAGCATAACACACGGAAGAACAATCAATCACCACACATGTTCAACAAATGCAATGCGCAAACACATGATGGCATGACATTTTTAATGCACTGGAATTATTATAACAAGTTCTACCAATTTTAAAGGGGGTGCGAGATAATTACTCAACAAGAGAGAAAATCAAGCTCCTTCTTTGTTTTTATGCTTTCCTGTGCTATAGATCATTTAAACATGCATGAAGATGATGCTACGGATTAATGCACATTTTTCTGAGCATTTTGATATGAAGAACACATTTTTTCGGAGGTCCCGATAAAAAGTTATTCATTTTATTAATTTCCTCTTTTAAACTTATTATTTTAATTTAGTTATTTGTAACCTCGATAACAAGTAACCATTCGAATTCGAGAGAGAGAGGGATAGGGAGGATCATCGGGGTTCGATGTCTCTCTAAGGCGCGAAGGATAGCCGGAACTAAGCGCAAGGAGAGAAAATGGAAAAACAGCAGCAGGAAAAAAAACTGTCTAGCCGGCCTGTGGCCCGTTGGGCCGGGTGTGAGGCCGGCCTGGCTCCAGAGGCTCCGCTTCTAGCCCGGTCTGGGCCGGCTCTGGGGCCGGCTATGGGCCAGAGGAGATCGGCCTGCAGCCCGGTTAAGCCGGCCTCACGCCGGTCGCGCTACAAAGCGACGATGAACTTCATCGTACGGCGTCGACGGCGATGAATGGCTACGGCGAGGCGAGCTAGCGCGAGGGGGAGGGAGAAGGAAGGGCCAGCACGGGCCAGCAGCTCACCACGCGAGCATGGAGAGGATCGGCGACGGCGGTGGTGCAACGGCGACGACGAATCCGTCCGCGGCGGAGCTTCGGACGGCCGGCGAAGGACGGCAAGGGCGGCGGCGAGACGGCGCGTCCCGCTTCAATTCCTCGGGCTAGGCGGGAGAGGAGGAAGAAGCGAACGGCGTGGTGGAGCTCGATTGGCTCCTTGCGCTCTCAAACGGTGGCGACGGCACGGCCATGGTGCGGCGGCGGTGGAGCTCGTGGGGAGGACGCAGGGAAGAGGGAGCAAGTGAACGGGCTAGGGTTTGGAGGAGCAGGTCGTGGGCGTGTCTCCTGGCTGGGGAAAACAGAGGGGGGGCCCGGCGCGAGGCAGGCGTGCGGCACGGGAGCAGCGCGGCCAAGGCGCACTGAGTGCCCGTGGCTACAGGGAGAAGACTGGGAGTTTTTACACTTTGTGCCCCCTGGACATTTTAAAATCATCACGAACAGGTCCTTCTGCTGTTTCTTTTTTAAAACCAGTGGCTTTAGGGAATTATTTGAGGCACTTTAACCTTTATTAAAATCTGAGAAAAATTGGGGAGGCTCCCCTTAACAATTGGTAGCTCCACAAAAATTTAGTTCCTCCAAATAAAATATTTTGTAACACTTTTGTTCATAGGTGTCATTATGGCAATTTTCTCAATTCCCCAAATTAAACCCTTTAGGAATTTAAAGCAAGTCAAAATATTGATTTTGAGCTCTTGGAACTTCCTTGACAAATATAAGATGACAAGGATTTGTATTTGCAAATTTGAGTGTCTTCCTTGTGGTGAGATTTGGTTGAAGCAAGTTGGGCATTTTGTTTCCCAATGTTGCCAAACCAAGTTAGTGTATTGTTTAGCAATTTCAAATGGATGCAATGATGCATGCATGGAATGCAAAAAGTGAAAAGTTACACCCATTTTTAGGTTTACTAGTTTTGGGCTGTTACACCGCCGCATTCTGCCCGCGGTCGATGTTGCCCTAGACCCGAGTGCCCGCAAGCCGTTCCCCGCCAGTTGTGGTGGGGGGAATGATGACGACCATGCGGATGAGGAAGCGAGCACCGCAGACTTCGTCCGAGCCCCCCGCCAAAGCTTCCACCTGCCGCCTGTCGCCCGTGATGGAGCCGCCTGCTGCCTGGGGAGAGCTGCCGCGAGCCCCCAAGCTTCTTCTGCTGCGTCGGTGGATGTCCTTCCCTTCCGTCAATGGGCAACAAACGGACCCAGGAGTAAACCTCTTCTTCGCTTCTTCCATATGTTTTGCATTTCCCCCTTCCCCAAGGAAAATGACCGAATGTTGTGCAGGGTACTCCCTTCCTTGGGTACTGGCAAGAGGCGACGTGACACGGCAGAGGATGACAGCCACTAGCTTCGGAGCTGGTGGAGAGGGGATGCTTCCTCCTCCCAAGATGAACTTGAAGGCCGTCGGGGGAGCGGAGTAGGGAGCGTGACCGCGACCTCCTTAGCTCACCCGGGAAAAACGCTTGACGTCCTGACGCCCGAGCAAGCAGGTAACCCAGAGCTTGCGGGTAACGTCACTTTTTGACGCACCAATGCTTTTCCTGACATCCTTTCGCTTTTAAGATGCTTCAGTGGCCAATGTTTTTCACCCGATGGCCCTCGGTGGAGCTAGCCAGGAGAAACCACTTCCCTCTCGCCTTCAGAGGGTCAAGAGGTGACCAAGGGCGTCCCGAGTTCGCGAGCTGCGGGGACGCAGACGCGAACCCTGTTCCGGGTCCAAGCCCTGACTTGATGGAAGCTCCTTGATGACTGGGGCAGTGTTAACAACATTCGCCGCCTTTTCCACTGACCCGGTGCCAGTGAAGAATGGCGGCGCTGATGAAGATCAAAGAGAGCCTGGCTGCAACCACACGAAAAGTGTGCCGCCCCGGGAGGTCCCCCGGCATCTACTCCAGGGTTCGCCATTAATGGTGACAACGCGATGGATGCCAATCCTCCGCGGGATAGCTCAACTGGACAAAGATCTGTGTGACCGTGAGGCCGCCGTCGTGGGGACCATCGAGAGCGCCGAGGACCTGATCCAGAAGGGATGGACAAGCTGAACCGCTTGGCAACCCAGATCACCATCTTGCATCAGCTCTTGAGAAGAAAGATGTAGACCGGACGGCCGAAAGTTCGCGCCAAGGACAGGCCATCTCGGCGAAAGAGCAGCAGATGACGTCCCGGGAGGCAGAGCTGGCTGAGAAGGAGAAGACCTTGGAGCTCCAGAAACACCAACAGAGCAGCAAACTGAGAAACGCCTAAGGGAGGCAGAGGACCGCCACCGTGAAGGGCTCGAGGCCAGGGATAAGGACATCTGCCTCTAGAAATCCAAGGAGAAAAAGGCCGTCCAAACCATCGAGGATATCAAGAACGTCCTCCACCAGGAGCAGGAGTCCGCCCAAGCTTTGCAGCAGCAGGCCAAGAGTGACGGCCGGAAGATGTCAGAACTGAAGGAGTCCTTGGAGGTGCAGTGCAAAGAGCTCGCAGCACAGAGAGAAGGCAATCAAAAGCTGATCCAGGCCAACTCCCAGGCATCCACTGAGCTGTCTGAGCTTCGCCGTCTTAACCAGGAAGGTTTCGCTGCGTTGAGGCTGCTTGCGAGTTGGCGACGACGTGAGTGAGGCGGCTGAATCTGCCCACCGAAGCTCCGGTGCTGGAACCACAGCGCCAGAGTCTACCCCTCGTCGCGAGATTCATCAGGAAGTGGCTGCTGATCTCCGATCTTTCAAGAACAAGATGGTCACCTAGCTTGTGAATGACAAGCATGAGACAAGCAAGGCGACAGCGGCCTTGGTGATGGCGTCCTTCAGGAGGCCAATCCTGGCATTGCCTTGCCAGATTTCTCGACCTCGTCTCCTTCCAGGGCTTCTCTCCACGCGGTGTCGGCTCCCGCGACTGCACTTGCCATGAGGAAGTTTCCGCCTCTCTAGTTATCCTGCACCATGTTTGGGCACTTCGTGCCCCAAATAAACTTTGCGTCAGATCTCATGTACCAGCTTATTAAAACTTGCTTGTAATAGGCTAGAACTTGCTATGCTACTCTAGTTCACGGGTTGCTTTTACTTGTCTTTAGCATGTCTTTACTTTCTCCACGTCCTTGAGGGACCTTCTGGGATGTAAGCTTACCCGCGAGGCCCTGACTGGTCAGGCATGCGCTCGCGAGCCCTACCGATTCCCAAAAAGCCGCTCACTCTGCTGGCACGCACGTCCCCGGGGTGTATCAGGTCTGTGCACCGCTTTTTACCCTCGGAGAGTCAATACCCCATGAGTGCTCGCACGACGGTCGAGCCTTGCCTTTCTAGTTCCGCACATGTTTTGTTACCCGAGAAGTAGATAGCACGTACGACAGAAACAGGTTTGAGGTAACTTATCTTTTATTCATCATGGAAGTTCTTGAACGACAACGGGCCACTTCAGGTACATCTTGCGGCAACACGGTTCTTTCGGGTACACCGCACAACTTGCTTCAACGACTCTTGCGGGGTGGAAGGTTAGCAACTTCTTCCATCATGGCACATCGGTCAGCTATGTCCCACAAGTCCTCCAGGGTGTCCACAGCGCGGATACTCATCTTTCACGCATCTTGGGGTTGCGGACGTTGACGTGGAAGGCGGCAATGACGGAAGCCTCGCAGAGGTATTTCGGGTAATGCGGTCGACGACGCCCCGGAACCTCCAGATGTAGTGGCGCAGTGTCTCCTCAGCTTCTTGCTCTAAGTGATAGAGGTCGGAGACGGTTGCCGGTACGGCGTGCAGCAGGTCTTGAGGTGCTGGCTGGCCTTCCATGTCCTCCCGTGAGCGACGCCTGGGGTTGGAGCTCTGGCCAGCACCTTCTTCAGGAAGTTCCCTGGGCCGTTTGCCATGGGGGTCCTCAGGCTGTTCCTCTGCTGGAAGTAGTGGCTCGGGGACGGCAGCGCCGTGGTCGATGGTCGGGGCAGGGCTCGTGGGAGCGTGGCATTGAGAGCGTAGTCCAGCAGGTTTTCCAAGCTGTTGATCCATGCCTTCGCACGGGGATCATTCTTGCACTGATCTGGGGGAAAGAGAGAAGCGCCCGGGCCACGCCCAGAGCTTCCTCTAGCCCCCAGCCCTTCCGCGATGTCTGGCACGCTTGCTCTCCAAGGACCTCCCGAGTTCCCGACATGACTCTTGCTTGTGACTGAGGCAGCTGCTCGCCTTGCCCCGAGGAGACGGCGGTTCCTGGAGCGGATCCGTCACAGATGAGGAGCTAGAAGAAGTTCTTGACGATCTTGCCGTAGATCGCGAGCCAGAAGAAGAACTTGACGACGAGCTTGTTTCCGAAGAAGAGGAGCCTGACGTAGACTCCGAGGTTGTCGATGATGAGCTTGCCGTCGCGGCTGATGTAGACGAATCCAGCGCTTGCGCCTCCTACCTGGCGCGCCAGATGTCGTGTCTCGATGCACGGACACCGGGAGTATAGGATACCCCCTTTTAGGTTCGGCATGGGGCGCGAAGGAGGCTGAGAATCGGCTTCTCGGGCAGAGTCTAGATCAAGCTCTCCTCTCCACGATCAAAACATGCAACCAAAGGGACACAAGGAGCTACCTAGGTTCAGGCCGCCCGGAGGCTAAAAGCCCTACTCCTGCATGTCTGGATTGATGGGTTCTTCATAGTGTGGCTTACAATGGAGCCTCCCGGATGGGGTACCCGGAAGGGTTTAGGCCGGAGGTAGAAGAAGGACAGATCCTGACCCGGAGGAGATCACCTTCCCCTCTACCTTCGCAGCCCTAGTCTAGTCTTGCTCTGGTTGGACTTGTTCCTCGGTTCGACCTCTCTCTCGGTTCGACCTCCCCCTCCTCCGTGCCTTGGTCCTCCTTTTATAGGCTAAGGGGTTGCCACAGGGTCACGTGAGGGGCACGAGGGACCTTCGGCGTGAAGGACCCTCCTTCTCTAGTTTAGGGGGAGACGTGACCTCTTCTCAGCCTAGCGTCTCCTTTGGGTTAGGTGGGAGCGTCCGCCTTGGGGTGGACAGGGGCTGACACCACCACGGTCTGTGCTTCCTGCCCGCGCTACCTTCGCCTTGCTTCCCAAGTCTTCTGAGGTCTTCTAGTGTGAGGTGGAGAGCTTATCCACAGTGATGTGGGGAAGTACCCGAGAGGGAGCCTGGCCTCCTGCCGGGAACTCGGGCTCTCGATCCTTCCTTGCCTTCTTGCTTGGTTCGGGGACCCGACAGGCCCCCAGGACCGGAGCCCTTTGTCGACGTAGGCCTTGCTTGTCCTGACGTGAACCCGCCAGCTTGACTTGAGTCTTGGTCTTGTCCATCTTCATCTTGGGCCCACATGGGGTGGACCCACTTTGGCAGCACTAGGGAACCCCGTGTTCCACTGCTGCGACAGAAATATTTCTCCAAAGTTTTGTTTGCGGATACTGGGTGTCCCGGATAATATAAATAGTTTATGATAAAGTAATTAATTATAGGAATTAATTAAACAAAATAAATTAAAGGAAAATATTAAAGTAACCGGAGCCCACCAAAAGGAGGCTGCCGAGTGGGCCCGTGGGGCCCACAAGGCAACCGCGCCACTTGTGCCGGGTGGGGCCCGGCGGTAAGGCCCACAGTGGGGCCCACTAGGAGGCGCGCGGTGCGAACAACCAAGGTGGGCCGAGCCCACCAGGGCGCGGACGCGGCGAGCGGGCGAGGTGGGCTGGGCCAAGCCAACCAGACATGGAGACAGAAGGAGGCGCCACCACCGCCATCACCGTGAGTAATAAAGGGACGATTTCAGCGGGAGATGACCGAATTTATCCCACACCCTTTTTCGCTACAACGCGCGAGCTCCCGCAATCTCCATGGTTGCAGGAGCTAGTGCAACGGACAGAATGATTTCGAACCGGGGAGCCAGCTCCCAGTATGACTCCACGAAAACGACTGATTATGTTGTTCTCAACGGGCCTGGTTAGAGAGTATTTTGACGAGCATGCTAGCCCAAAAACTCATACGGGTTACTGAACAACAGGATTTTACAGCTGGCGGGACTGATTGGAGATACTATTGGCTACCAAATGCGCCTTAGAACAAATTGTTACCACAAGAGACTGAACGATCTTCTTTTCCGAAGGTGATCTTGCTTTTGGTATTCCAAACCCAACATGTCGAGGTGAAAAGCAGCATGTGGAATTTGTTGCCATATGATTTCTGTTTGTGTAAGCCAGGCAACACATTGCCGAAGAGACCTGGGGCAGGTAGCAGTTCTCCCTAAAGTTAACCAAACCACCTTAGCATTCGAACAATAAAAATAATAATACGTGAATAAATTTAAGCTGATTGCAAAAAGAACACACACGATTTCTAGGCCACTTATATTGACCTTCCTCCCGTGCCGCTCCTAGGGCGGCACCGGAGGCGCAGCTCCGCCCCGCCGCTAGCCCCCCCTCCTCCGCCCCCCTCGCCGCTGCTGCCGCCGGCCTCCGTGCCGCGGTGGCGGCGACCTCCCCGCCGCCAAAAAGCGGACTGGCGGGGGTGTTTCTCGTCGCTGCGGACGCCGGGCCCGCTTGGGACGGCGATGGCGCGCCGGAGCGGCGGCTCCGGGACTGGTGGGGCGCGTCGTCTTCGCCTCGCGGGTGGCAGGACGGCGGCGCGGGTGCTCGGCTTTGGTGTGATGGGCTCGGCCGGGCCGCATCTGGGCTCTGGCGGGCCCGTCGTGGGGCGGGTCGGCGGCCAGGGGGAGTCGCGGCGTGCGTGCTCGGGCGCGGCGTGGGCGTGTGTGCCTTCGAGCTTCGGCTCTGGAAGCGCAGGGAAGGCGCGTGGTGGTGGTGGGCGAGCTCGTCCATGTCTCCGGCCGCCGGCGGCCGTGCGGCACGCTTGGCGCGTGGCGTCGTGCCGCTTGTAGAGCTGCGGCCATGAGCCGTGGTGGCTCCTGTCCACGGGCGGCGCTCCTCCTGGCCTTGCCGGCATGGTGCTCGGGGAGGAGCGGCGGTTGTGCTGCGTCCGGTGGTTCTGTTCCGATGGTTGGTGTCGGACCTGCTGGCCTGCCGTGCGGGGTGGCTGCCGGTAGTCTCCGCGAGGTGCGGGTGGCTGCGGCGACCTGCGTTGCGCCTCCTCGTCGTCGGGCTTGGTGGTGGTGGTTGGTGAGGCTTGCCGGCGCCGGTGCTGTGGTGGTGCGACGGAGGGTGTGCTTGGAGCAAGGGTGAAAACCCCGTCTCGGTTTGTGCTTTGACTAGTGCTGGCGGTGACTGTGGCCGTCGTTACCTCCTTGGAGGCATCGCTGATATGCTGCAGCCCCCTCATGCACCGTTCCGATCGGTGGTTCAGCTTGGGCTGCGGTGGCTGGTTCGTGCGGCGTCGTGGCTCGATTGCGAGCGGTGCTATGTCGGGACGGCGGTCCCGGAAGGGGGTGCTGGCGGCGAGGCTGTCGGGCTGCTTGGGCAGCGGCAGCGGCAGCAGCGGTTGTCTTTTAGGCCGGGGCGGCGGCCCCGGATGTTGGTTCGGCGGCCGTGGTCTGCGAGCGGCTTACCTGGTGCAGCTTGGGTTGTGGGTGGCCGCGTCGTGCGGCGTCGTGGTTTCTCGAGATTGTGGGCTTCGCCCCGTGGGTTGTGTTGTGTTGTTGTATGGTTTTCGCCCGGTTTCTTCCATAATAAACCGGGCACCTTCTGCTTAATAAACGGTGAGGCAAAGCTTTTGCCTCGGTTCGAAAAAAAAAGGATTTCTAGGCCACTTCTCTTCTTCTTCAGATTCTGTTTAGTAAGAACTGCATTGTGGAAAAGTTGTAACAGAAACACTTCAATCTTCAAACATAGTTTAGCTCTCCAAATTCATTTATTGTTTGACCCAACAAAATATTTTTTCAAATAATAAAAGAAGCACATGAGAAATCCGCAAGTTTTGATTATCACAAGAGGAAGCAAAAATCACGAGTCTCTCAAGTACAACTGCAAAGAAAATTCCAATATTTTTAAAAGAATTTTACTTTGAATCAACGAAACTTAATTATGAGTTTGATGTTGCACAAGAAGGTTCAATAAGATAAGAGCGGCATCAATTTAATATCGTGTGAGAGGTTTGATTCTATACAAACATTTAAATTTTTACCATGCATCTTAATTAAATCATGAATGGACATCGAAAACCCGCCATAGAATATTATCTTTACCCCCTCGCATAAATTTCGAAAGCTCTCGAATACTACACGTACGCCCACATCCAGATTGGAAACCAATGGCCTGAAACCGCGCCCGAATCAGCGGCCATTCTCTGTTTTCCATACACCCGTTCCACGGAACACATGGGACGGTTTTCAGCTCACGCGCCGAACGTGCGTCGTCACTCAACCGGTCCACCACGCACGCAGTCCACCGACCGGCGGTCCAGAGTTTTTCTTCGCAGATAGAAATCCATTCCCGCTTTGGGCGGTGCACACCGAACCTCGCGCGCCCCACCTCCCCACGATCCGACGACCAGGATTCGACCGACCCCCGTCTCGCGGATCGCGATCGGCGCCACCCCAACTCCAGCCAATGAGATCGCAGCGCTCCCACCCCTCCGGATCGGTCCCCGCCTCGGGTATAAATACGCCTCGACCCGGTCCTCTCGAATCCATCCAGGTCTCGATATCTTTCCCCAATCCACAAGCAAGCACACAGCGCCAGTTTCAGTTTCAGAGCTCTCTCAGTTCGCCACCATGCCTGCCCTCGCCAAGCCCGCCGCCCGCCCGGCCAAGACCGCGGCACCCAAGCCGAAACCCGCCGCCGCCAAGCCGAAGGCGGCCGCCGTCGCCGCCCACCCGACCTACTTCGAGGTGCGCATCTGAACCTCTCCTCTATCACCGTAGATCTGTATGTTCTGATCTGAATTGGGGCTGATTGGGTTCTTGATTTGTCTTTGGCAGATGATCAAGGAGGCGATCGCGGCCCTCAAGGACAGGACCGGCTCCAGCTCCGTCGCCATCGCCAAGTACATCGAGGAGAAGCACGGCAAGTCCCTGCCGGCCAACTTCAAGAAGATGCTCTCCGTCCAGCTCCGAGCGTCCGCCGCCAAGGGCAAGCTCGTCAAGGTCAAGGCCTCCTACAAGCTATCCGACGCCGCCAAGAAGGACTCTCCTAAGGCCAAGCCTGTGGCCGCCAAGGCCAAGCCCGTCGCTGCCAAGGCTGCTGCGAAGCCAGCCAAGGATGCCGCCAAGCCCAAGAAGAAGGTCGCCGCCGCAAAGCCCAAGAAGGCTGCTGCCGCCGGCACCAAGCGCAAGGCGCCCGAGAAGAAGCTGATCTCCAAGGCCAAGAAGTCGCCTGCGGCCAAGGCCAAGGCGAAGCCCAAGACCGTCAAGTCCCCGAACGCCAAGAAGGCCCGCAAGGCTGCTGCTTAAGATTTAGGTGTGCTTGTCGTGGTGTTCAGGGTCTGTACAAATGGATTCCTCATCCTCCCTGTTAGGTTTTGGTTCTGCTAGTTAAGTTCTATGTATCGTATGTGTTGTTTAGTGTATGGAAATGGTATTTAAGCAGTTGCTTCCATCTATGATCTTGACTCGAAGTCTGCGCCATCATTATCGCTATCAGAACTATTTCTTTTGCCGTAACCTTGTTATTGTTCAGCGTATCGTTTCTCTGAGAGCACGGCGCCATCTTTTCTGGACGCTAGGTTCCCTCGCTGTGTGTTCGGGACAACTTACCCATATGGTTTTGGGTCGCTCTTTTGGTGTATCTCAGCTGTTCGCTTGACGCTTTGTTTTTTCTGGAGCTGAGCAGAAGAATTTGCGGTCGAAGTTCTACCGCATTATGCTTTGCGTATGCCTGATGTAATCTGCGTTCTAAATCGAAAGAAATGTAATCTGCGTTTTGTATTCTGTCGGTGCTGTATGTAGCAGAAGCGAACAAAATACGTGAGTGCGGTGACGTCGCCTCTCTAATCCACCTCTGACCTACCCGAATCCCCCACCCCCACTATCATCTTCCATCTTCGAATGTTGCAATTCCTGAAGGCAGGCTCGACAGTTGGTGCCGCGCACGCCCACGGATCTCGATGTTCGCTTGCCACGCATGGAATCCTTCGCAGGCTGCACTGCACGGCTACGGCGTGGACAGAACTGCTCGTTATCGCCGAGGGATCGCCGCGGCTAACCTAAGGAACGTGAGCCCCAACAAGCCCACCTGGTGCAAGCAGCAGCAGGCCAGAAGCTACCGGCATGCAGATTCGTCGAATTAGAAAAATGAAAAGAATTTCCTCAAAAAAAAAAAAAATGAAAGGAAATTCTCAACAAATTTAAAGGAGGCACAGAGCGCGCCGGTTCTTATCTTTAACGATCACCTGCTCCACGTCACCAATCGAGACCACTCGGCCATGCACCAATCAAAAAGCACACGGATTTTGTGATTTCTTCACACCCAGGGATGATTCCTTTATTTTTTTTTATTCCTTTCTCTTCTTTCTTGCACCCTTCCCCTTCTTTCCTTTAAGTTTTTATGGTTTTATATTAAGTCAGTGTCGCAGCAGTGGAACATGGGGTTCTCCTGATGCTGCCAAAGTGGGACCTTCGCTGTGGCCCACCAAGAAGATGGACAAGGCAAGGAGTCAAGTACAGCATATGGGTTAGCCCATCTGCCCCAAGGACACCCGACAAGTTCGACAGCAAGGCTCCGTGGCTATGGACCAGGCGACCTTCCGGGGTCACCCCCTCGCCCGGAGAACAAGGCGGGATACCCGCGGGTCCGTGCGCCCGGCAGGAGGCCAGGCGCGCCCCCGGGTCCTCCATCCTTACCGTCGATAGGATAAGATCGCCAGCTCGCCGGAAGCTGGTGGAAGACTTGGGCGCCAAGATGAAGGCCGCGCCCTGGTGACGTTGCCACGAGCGCAGTTGGTGGGGCGGACAGGCTTTGTCCGTCCCAGCTAGAGCTCAGGCCAGACTAGGCTAGGGTTCGGAAGGTAGAGAGAGAGGTGATCTCCCCAGGGCAGGATCTGCTCTTCGTCTACCTCCGGCCGAAACTCTGCCAGGTTCACCCCTGTACACCACACCATGATGAACCTCTCAATCCAGACATGCAGGAGTAGGGCTTTTAGCCTCCGGGCGGCCTGAACCTGGGTAACTCCGTGTGTCTTTCTGTGTTGCTTGCCCTCTCCCATCGACGAAGAACTTGGCGACCTTGCTCCCGGTAAGGCGTCTTCCAGCCTCCTTCGCGCCCCGTGCCGAACCTAAAAAGGGGGTACCATCTACTCCCGGTGTCCGTCACCCGAGACACGACATCTGGCGCGCCAGGTAGGGGGTGCAAGCGCTGGATTCGTCTTCTACATCAACCTCAAATTCTTCGTCAAGCATGCCGCCGAAGAGGAAGATCGACGCCGCTACCTCCAAGGCCGCGTCTCCATCGCGCACTCAGGCTTCCGCCGAGCGTCGCGCTGCGGATGCGCGTCAGCCTGCTCCTCCGCAGGCGCCACCTACGGAGAAGGTAGCGTCGGAGAGGGCCAACACCAACAAGAACGTCGACCCCGACGATCCGGCGGCTCCCGGACTGTCCACCGAGCTACCCCCACGCTCTGGAGAGAAAAGCGTCGGGAACGGCGCGGGCAGGGGTCACGACGCCAGGGAGGGGCGAGATCACGTCCGCGCCAGCGGAGGTCCCCGAAGCTCCAAAAGCAAGTCCTCTACGCACTTGCCCTCGGACACGCAAGCTCGCCACGACGCTCTTGTCGCTGCCAAGGCTCTAATGCAGTTCCCTCCGAGCTCCGGCGATCCCAAGGTCTACCAAGAATGGAGAGCCCGTGTGGTGGCACTCGTCGACTTCGCCGACGGCGGCCCTGAGCCCGACATAACTCGAGCTCCCACCGTTGACGGCCCCGAGGCTGGAGGTCACAAGGCACGCGAACCGCGGGTCATCCCCGTGGTGAGCGCCGAGGCGAGACGGAGCCTCCTCGTACCGCTCCACCGATGGCGAACCGGCTAAACCGCGACCGCGGCAAGGCCATCTCCGTCGGGTCATCTACCACGCGCAACCAAGATCTTCGCCACGACCTCAACAACCGTCTAACCGAGGATATGCGCACCCGCATCGAACGGCGTCGCGAGCGCCATCACCGGGAGGATCGAGACGACGACATCGCTGAAGGGTGCCTCGCCCTTGCCCCTGAGTTCCGCCAGGTCACCTGGCCCAAGAAATTCAAGATCGACGTCCTCCGCTACGACGGCACCACGAACCCCCGGGACTTCCTGCAGCTCTACTCCTTAGCTGCGGCAGTCGCCGGGGCCGACGAAATGATGATGACCAGCTGGTTCCCGCTGGCCCTGAAGGGAGATGCCCAGACATGGCTTCTCAACCTTCCCAAGTGCTCCATCCGTTCCTGGAGGACCCTGAAGGAACAGTTCCTGGGGGCTTTCAAAGGCGGGTACGAGCGCCCGGGGCTCCCAGCGACCTCCACGACTTCAAGCAACTTCCGGGTGAAACTATTCGCAAGTTCATCCAGCGCTTCACCCAGAAGATGAACACAATTCCCTGCATCAAGCAAGAGCTGGTGATCGCTTCTTTTCACGCCAACGTCCGCAATACCCGGATGCGCGAGAAGTTGAGCAATCGCCGCGTCGAATCCACCTGCGAGCTCTGGGAGCTGGCGGATCGATGCGCCCGAGCTGAGGAGGGGGCTAAGTTCCCCGGGGAGGATGAACCCGAGGACAAAACCGCCCCCGCCAAGAACAAGAAGCAGGACTCAGGACCCGACAAGCGCATCTTCGTCACCGAACCCCTTCCTAAAAAGGCCAAGCCTGCGGCGGCCTCTGAGGGAGAAGACGACCCATGGTGCCACATTCATCCTGACGGCAACCACCCTCTCAAGGACTGCCGCCAACTCAAGAACCTCGCCATACGAGAGTAGCGTCGGGCCGACGGGGTGAGCCTGGACGGCTGCTACAATTGTGGCGTCATTGGGCATGTCGCTCGTGACTGCCCCACAGGTCGCCAAGGCGGAGGCGGCCGCGGGGGACGAGGAGGACGCGGCGGCCAAGGCGGTCGTGAACAGAACAATCAAGAAGGCGCCTCCAACAAGGAAGCTCCGGCTCCTCAGGGAGGCGGTGGCGGAAGGTTCCAGGAAGTCACCGGAGTTGTCGGGTGCATTCACGGGGGAGCCTCTCCGCCTCCATCCAACGGCGCGTGTAAGAGGCTGGTCCGGGAGCTTAACGCGGTTGCTTCTGCTCCGCCCAAGCCCCTGGAATGGTCTGGGCAGGTCATCTCCTTCGACCCAGAAGACCATCCTGCCAGTGTGGCCGGGTGGGAACGCTTCCTCTGATCGTGTCGCCCATCATCCATAACTACAAGGTCACCAAGATGCTGGTCGACGGAGGCTCCAGCCTCAACCTTTTGACGGCGAAGGTGCTGGCTATTCTGTAAATCCCTCTTTCTCGCCTGCAAGACACCGGCGTGTTCCAAGGCGTGAATAGAAGCGTCACTCGGCCGCTGGGGAAGATCACGCTCCCTGTCACCTTCGGTGACCAGGAGAACTTCCGCACCGAGGACATCGTCTTCGACATTGCAGACACGCCACTTCCGTACAACGGCATACTTGGTCGGCCGGCTCTAGCCAAGTTCATGGCCGTCTCGCACTTCGCCTACAACATGATGAAGATCCCCGTGGCCTGGGGAGTGATCACGATCAAGGCCGACATCGACAACGCCATCTTTTGCGTTCAGAAGTTGAACCAGACGGTGGCGGCGACCTCGGACGTTCCGCAAGATGTACAGGAAGCCGATGTCGGTGCATTCTCCGGGGACGGAGGGTACCCCGGAGGCTCGACATCAACTTCCTTCAAGAAGGCGTCATTTCATGAAGATCCGTAAATGACCAAGAAAGTGGCGTTGACCAGTGACGGGAGTCGCTCCATCACCATCGGCGCCCGCCTCACCGACAAATAGGAAAGCGCGCTCGTCACCTTCCTTCGGGAAAACTCTGACGTCTTCGCATGGGAAGCGTCAGGGCTACCCGGCATACCAAGGGAGGTGATCGAGCACAAACTGGCGGTCAGCGAGGACGCTCGCCCGATAAAACAAGTTCTACGCAAGCGAAGCAAGGAAAAACTGGAGTTCATCGTGTCCGAGGTCGAGAAACTGGAAGAAGCCGGCGTCATCAGGATGGTGCCACACCCAACTTGGGTGGCCAACCCTGTGGTGGTGCCAAAGCCCATGACCCTCAAGTGGCGGCTCTGCATCGACTTCACCGACTTGAACAGGGCCTGCCCCAAGGATCCTTTCCCACTACCCCAGATTGATCTCATCGTGGATTCAACCGTCGGGTGCGAGCTCCTGTGCTTCCTGGATGCTTTCTCTGGGTACCACCAGATCATGATGGCAGTGGAGGATCAGGAGAAGACGGCCTTCATCACACCCAAGGGCTGCTACTGCTACACCCGGATGCCTTTCGGTCTCCGGAACGCCGGCGCAACCTTTCAGCGCGACATGCAAGCATGTCTTGGGTCCCAGCTGGGCCGCAACGTGGAGGCATACATCGACGACATCGTGGTCAAGACTCGGTATAAGGACTCCCTCATTCAAGATCTGCACGAGACCTTCAACAACCTTCGTCGGGTCAACTTCAAGCTTAACCCCGACAAGTGCGTGTTTGGGGTCCCTTCCGGCAAGCTACTGGGGTTCTTAATCTCCCACCGGGGGATTGAGGCCAATCCCGACAAGATCAAGGCCATCGAGCGCATCACCGCACTCGGGCGCTTCATCTCAAGACTTGGAGAACGAGCCCTGCCCTTCTTCAAGTTACTCAAGAAGACGGGTCCCATGAAATGGACCCCGGAGGCTGAAGAAGCTCTTCAGTCCCTCAAGTGCTACCTCGCCTCGCCTCCCATCCTTGTGGCACCAACACAAAAGGAGCCCCTACTACTGTACATCGCTGCCACCAATCAGGTGATCAGCGCAGTTATTGTGGTAGAGCATGACGCTCCTCCGGACAAGGTCGGCGGCAAGCGTCCCGGGAACATCCTCCCGGGGTAACCAAGCAAGAAGAGGCAGCCGGGTGACAAAGGGCCAGAAGGCCCTGAGCCTGGCATGCCCACCGACGCCGCCATCGACGTCGCAGAAGAAGCATCACTGGGGGCTGACGCGCCGATGACCCACAAGTATAGGGGATCGCAACAGTCTTCGAGGGAAGTAAAACCCAAATTTATTGATTCGACACAAGGGGAGACAAAGAATACTTATAAGCCTTAACAGCGGAGTTGTCAATTCAGCTGCACCTGGAAAAGCACTAGTAACAGGGGTGATGTGAAAGCAACAGTAATATGAGAGCAATAGTAACAGTAACACAGAAGCAATGGTACCAGAAAATAGTTGCATGCATGGAGTTGACGGTAAAGCAATGATGATTACAGATGGACCGAGGTTCCCAGCTATCTACACTAGTGGTAACTCTCCAATAACAAGTGTTGGGTGAACAAATTACAGTTCGACAATTGACAGAATTATTATAGCATTAAGATAGAACATCCAGTCTATTAATCATACGTAGGCATGTTTTCCATATATAGTCATACGTGCTCGCAATGAGAAACTTGCATAACATCTTTTGTCCTACCAGTCCGTTTGCAGCGGGGCCTCAAGGGAAACTACTGGTAATTAAGGTGCTCCTTTTAATAGAGCACCGGAGCAAAGCATTAGCACTTAGTGAAAACATGTGATCCTCATGTCAAAACTATCCCCTCCAGTTATCCCAGTTGCTGTCACTCCGGGGCCTCGGGTTCCGGACAAGGACATGTGCAAACAACTTGTAGATACAATCTAAGCAATAATTATAGAGCTTAAATCTAAGATCATGCCACTCGTACACTAGTGACAAGCATTAAACACAACAAGATTGCAGCAACAATAACTTCACAAACTTTAATAGATAGACTGATCATAATGTAACAATTCATCAGATCCCATCAAACACAACACCGATTACATCAGATGGATCTCAATCATGTAAGGCAGCTCATGAGATCATTGTGTTGAAGTACATGGGAGAGAGAGTAACAACTAGCTACAGCTAGAACCCGTAGTCCATGGGGGAACTACTCACAAACCATCATGGAGTCGAAGTGGAGGCGGCGTGGTCGATGGAGATGGCTCCGGGGGTCAATCCCCGTCCGGCAGGGTGCCGGAACAGGAACTTCTGACCCCCGAAACTTGGTTTTTGGTTGCGGCGGAGCTACGGAACTCTTCTGGAGAAATCGTCGATTATTTTAGGGTTTTCACCGCGGAGGCCATATATAGGCGAAAGGGCGGCAGCTGGAGCGATCCGGGGGGTCCACACCCCACCATGGCGCGGTTGGAGGAGGGCCGCGCCGCCCTAGGGTGTGGCGCCCTCCTCGGTCGCCTCCGTCTCTCCTTAAGACTTCGTGTACGTCTTGGAAAAATAGGTCCTGTCCAGGTTTCGTCCAATTTCGAGAATATTTCCAGAACAGCTTTTCTGAAATACAAAAACAGCAGAAAACAGGAACTGGCACTGTGGCATCTTGTTAATAGGTTAGTCCCAGAAAATGCATAAAAATGTTATGAAGTGTATGTAAAACATGTAACAATTGGTATAATATCAACATGGAACATCAGAAATTGTAGATACGTTTGAGACGTATCAAGCATCCCCAAGCTTAGTTCTACTTGTCCTCGAGTAGGTAAAACGATAAAAACAAAATAATTTCTCAGGTGACATGCTACAATCATAATCTTGATCAAATAGTATTGTAAAGCAAATGTTATGAATGAAGTGATCCAGGTCAATGGTCTATAGTTTGCTAGCAAGTAGATAATGAGCAAACAACTGAATCATATAAGCAAAAACTTTTCATGAATAGTACTTTTGAGACAAGCATCAAAGAGTTTTGCATAAGAGTTAACTCATAAAGCAATAGATTCTAAGTAAAAGGTATTTTACCAACACAAAGGAAGATTTAAGCTTCATCAATTGCTTTCAACTTTCAACATATATATCTCATGGATATTTGTCAACACAAAGCAATATAATAAGCGCAATATACAAGCATATAAAAATTGTTGCACCAAAGTTGACACTAGTGTTTGATTCTGAGATAGAAAGAAGTAGGAAAACTGACTCAACATAAAAGTAAAAGAAAGACCCTTCGCAGAGGGAAGCAGGGATTAAATCATGTGCTAGAGCTTTTTAAGTTTTTGAAATCATATAGAGAGTAAAAATAAGTTTTGGGAGGTGTTTGTTAATTGTCAACGAATCAGAAAATGGAAAAGTACAATATGACCCCTGCCAACCAGACTTTTAAGAGCGGCTCCCATGAAGGACGTTATTTCTACCAGCAAGGTCTTCTCTTTTGTTTACACTGCAGATATTTCACTGTTTGTCATTGCTTGACTGATAAATCAGGGCAAAAATGTGAAGAGAATTAAGCGGTTAAAGTTGTAATTATTTGGGACTAGGCACCTGATGGCCCTTAACATAGTTACCCGCGTTAAAAGAAAATGGGTTAGGTTGAGACTCCAAGTGCAGAGTGTATAGTATAGGAAAGACAGTTTTCCCCACGAGGGGTGACTCGAGGGTTTAATATCGAACTCTCGGGGAACCAGTTGTGTAGGTTTTATCTTCTTATCCTTCTCTTGAGAACCTGCAAACAAAGTAAATTGTTCTGTGCCCTCAACCTCACCAAGTGGTTGTCAAGCACAAGGTGTGAGAATGATATGATAAAGACAAATGCAAAACAGTAGATAAATATGCAAAGATGGTAAATAAATATGCACGGATGGTGGAAACAATGATAAATGATATTTTTGCGTTTTATATTGTGAATGCAAGATGTAAAAGTGTTTTTGTATTTTAGGATTTTATAATGGCAGAAAATGTAAAATGGATAAAAGTTGTTGGAAAGGTGTTTCTTATGATTAAAAATGGACCGTGGTTCATGGTTTCACAAATGTACTCTCTCTTTAGTAAAGTGGTAGATAATGAAACACTACAATTAACATATGAGATTGCAAAAACAAAGTTCATGACAAGTTACTAATTATATGGGCATCACGTCCTAACATAGAGATCTTTTGTTTATTAATCTATCTTATACTCCACCACGATGGGAATTAAATCTAGTCATCTTAGTATTAAGATAAATCAGAACATATCAATAAGTTCAATGACATGAAGTTAAAATAAGAACATGCTAGATCTAGTCATGGAGTAGTGGCAATGGTCACAACCACATCTCCGGTAGCAAGGTATTTTTCTTTATCCCTAGTGAGGTAACAAAGTAAGGTAAAAGTACCCAAGTGGATCACGGAACAACTGTCACATTCACCGTACTAGCCACTCCCCGTTACTCCATCTAATGCACACGTTCCCCCTCTCACGCTCCCATAACAAGTTTGATCAGAACAAGTAAATAAGAACGGGGTACATAATATGCATCTACTTTCATAACTGAAACAAAACCATTGCAATCTCAAACATATATTAACCCATTAAAAGATCCACCACAAAGGTATTACATAGATGACCGTAATCATATTCAGCAGCACATACGGTACTAATTAGTGAAGCTCAAAGAGAGGAGAGATACATAAGTTACTTCCACAAACCCATAGTTGTAACACCCCGATTTTCACTAACCGGTTTTTCTGAAAAAGGGGTGAACTAAAATTTTCCGAAAACCTTTTAACTTGGATTTCTCTGGGTTTCATCAAAACTCATTTGAACTTTGGTGATTGATGTATCTCTCTTTGTCCCAACCCCGGGAATATTCTCTGAATATTTCTGATCACCTTTGATCCCGTTCATTAGGGTTTTCTTTATAAAACCTTAATGACTTTTCTATAGAAAACAAAAACCAATATATCGCCTCTCCAAAGCAACTCTCCTTTATCTGGCTTAGAAAATTCCGCCATAAATCCCAGAGACACCTATACTCATGTATATCCCATATATGCATGAACATCGCCATGACCTATGCACCTTTTTAGATTGAGGAAATTACCAAATCTGCCACTACCGGGCCATTTAATCCAAAACCCTACCTCCACTCCACCATAAATCTTGTCCACCTGAGGAAGTGTTTCATATCCCATTATAAGCCACCCCAAGAAATTTGGGATCATTTGGATCAACCTTTTCTTGTAGGACACCCATCGAACACCTTCTGCCCTTTTCGAAACCCGAAAATGTTTACACATGAAACTTTCTCCAAATTGAGTGAATCTGGACCACATTACTCACATACCAGTAGAACACCACCAGCAACAATCCCAGCTCCATTGGGATAGAGGAAGTCCCTTTTCTTTGCATCGAACACCTTGAGGGCATTTGAAATTTTCAAAACTTTGCACTGGCCTTTTGTCCCAATTTGATGTTTTGCTTGCTGTGTGTTGTGTGTAGTGTTAGTGCAACCCAGTGATGCGACCCGTTTTATTTTTAGTGCCCTAAATCGCCGGGAACGCGATGATGCCGACCATGTCGCGCTCCGGACAAGCCGGTGTCGGCATGAGCCAAACCCAAACCCTAGCCCCTGCCTTATCCTTTGCAGCAGTACCACCGCGTGCACTAATGCACCTCCAGCTCGGCCTCCCTATCCTCTCCCCCTCCTATCCTCTCCCTGTGGCCGGGGACGTGAGCCATGACCTCATCGAGGAAGTTAATGGCCGCCACGGCCACAACCTAACTCTCCTCCTCTTCTGCGTATAAGAGCACCCCCGAGCCTCTTTTGCTGCACCCCACTCTCCTCTCCCTCTCCTGGACCTCTCTGCAGAATTAATCAGAGGATGGACCTCGGGTCTGGTCGAATCGATCAGAAACCTCGCCGCCGTTCCTCGGAACCGCGCGAGCAGCTGAGTGTGCCATCGTTCGATTAATTCATCACAGAGCCTCCTCAACCTCTCCTCCATCCTCCAGATCAACCAGTGGAGCCAGGGAAAGTGCGGCGTGCTCGCGTTCTTCCTCGACCTCCATGGCCGAGCCGCCGAGCTTCTGGAAGCTCGCGGCGACGCACCTCCAGGCCGCTCCCCGTGCTCCGGACTCCCTCTCTGGGCACGGTGAAGCTCGCCAGACCCCACCCCGCCGCCTCCCGGCACCCCCGCGTGCCCAGCACCCCACCTCGCCGGCGACCCCGTGCTCCTCCAGTGCGGTCTCGACCGAAGAAAGAAGAGGAGCGAGAGGAGGGAAAAGAAAAAAAGGAGTCAACGATTTAAACCTAGTGTGGGACCCACCTGTCGGGTTAAGTGGAGGCAACTCCTCTGTCTTCCGCTTTCCCGAAGAGAAGACGTACTATCGCTGACTACGCCTTCGGCCCAGCCCAGTTCGGAAAAGCCAGCCCGTTCTGTTATTTTTTTCTGGGTGAGCAGCAGATAGTTATCTTTCGCTCGCCGTTTTCTCCCAAACTTCAACTCCGATTGGAGTGATTCAAATTTCTAAATTCCTATCTTCGCGAGATCGATCCAGTGGTATAAATTTCACACCCTTCCAGTAAAGTTTTGGGGTAGCGCATGTTGTGTATAATACCACCCCGTCAACGCGGTATAGGGCTACCGGTGCCCGATTCCGCGACGTCTTCACTTCATCGACGAACCAGAGCACAACCACGTGACCCCGAGGCAAGCAAACCACTTGCTATGAGCTCCTGTCTAGTTTATCTTGTTGTGTTTTGCTTGCTAGTCAGTGTTGATGATTGTTGATATGATTTCATGTGTATGCTTACATGCCATGTTTAATTTCCGAGCATAGATAGCGATGCCATGTTGCTTTTTAAATTGTCGCATTACTACATAATTGCTTATCTGTGCCTCACCCCCATTCCCGAGGCGATGGGCTGGAGGAACCGCCACAGTCAAGGGAATGGGAAATAATACAACTGTGCGCCTCGCACTTGCGTGGCTTTGTTTGCTTCTTCTTCTTCGCCGAGGTGAGGAGCGGACGAATGTCGTCTTATGATCCTCGGAGTTGGGGGCATTTGCCAAAAGAGTTATTTGCTTCTTCTCCCTCCGTCAAACGTGGTTGGCGTAAGCCCACCTGGACTGCGACGCTTGGGGCATTTGCTTTCCATTTGGTTCTTTTTGCCAAGATTGCTGACACCACGTCGGGTTAATCCTTGAGTGGAATGGATGCTTTCTTTCTTATGAATGCTTTTCGGTTCATTGTTTGGAGGCTACATGTCTCACCAACTTTGTAATTAATCTGCGAGGGCGCTGGCTGGAGGAACCGCCACAGTCGTCCGATTAACCCATTGTGCTATTTTCTGTGAACACTGATTCGTGGTGGCGCTGGCTGGAGGAACCGCCATAGTCACCCGGTCAATACAAACAAAATATTGCTTGAAATATTATGTTGCTAACGTCTTGTTGTTGGATGATATGTTATATTGATATTGTGATTGTTGTGTTGGACTAATCCTCTGTGGTTTGGACTTGTTATGATGAAACTGGATTAAATGAAACACCCCTCCAAACATCGATAGGGTCAGTCCATAGTGCCACTAATCTGAACATCGAAAGCACTGCCACTGTCGCTCATATGGGCGGGCCTTGACCTACGTAGCCTATTGAGCCTCCTTTGATGCTACCATTTTGGCAAGACTAGTCGGTTACCTTTGTGGTCGGGGCTAGCCTTGTGAAGGTTCCGGAGCTAGGCGTCGCTCATCTGTTGGGGGCGTGCCGGATTCACTTCGTCATAAGACATAGAGTTGTGTCGGTAGCTATACATGGAGTGTCTTGGTAGCGTGAACGGTCTGGTGAGTGTATCTTGCTGAGTTCGCCTTAAGGATGATATCCTAAAGTACCGGCTGAGTGTGGTGCACTTAGATGGGTGGTGTCTGCAACCTCTCGAGAGTGTCAAATCTGGATGTCTAGCCGCGTTCCAAGGTTATGGAACAACCGTTCAGTGTCGGTCACACTATTGTCTTTGTCGAGTCAGGAGGTTAAACATAAGTTCGATTTGAAAGAAAGATGAACAACCTGATTTCACTAAATGAACAATAAGATGATGCAGGGAATGTTACTTGAGCTGTGAATGGTTACCGTGTTTAGGGGTGACGGCGTGATCGTTGGGAGCCTAGAGTTAGGCTTGAGCTAACATCAACCGTGCATGCGTGGAAAAACAAGGCCAGAAGGCCTAGGAGAGTTGAGAAAAGAGATAAGGCCAGTGGGCCTAGCAGGGATGATAAATATTGTTATGTTACTTGGTACCAAATGGTACACCCGTTTACTCGTCACAGGTAAGCCCTTTGTATGATTGCCGGTGCACGATCCAACCCCACCTGGATTGGACTCTGTACTAGTGATACCCCCATTGCTTGCTTATGACATGTTTGGTTGTCAATGCCATGCTACTTCTATGTCATGTATCTAGAGTACACTTGACATGTTGTAGGAGTTTATTTCCAATGTATATCTTGCTGCATGATTGTTGGATTGTTTGTAGTGAGTGACGATTCTTGCTGAGTGCATACAAATGTACTCACGGGCCTTGTGATTGTGGCCAGATTTTGGCGAGGATTCATCTTCCACCTTAGCGAGGACATGGAGCAAGAGCGTGCTAGGATCAGTAGCCCAGCCAGATACCTGTGGAGTGGAGCCGCTCCAAGCCGTTGTCTTAGTCGTCTTCCGCTGCCAGTTAAACTCTGAGATGGGCCATGCTTGGCAAAATATTTTGTAATGCCTCGATGGCCTTGTAAACCATTTGTAGCACTTTTTGTGCCTGATTGTGTAATGATTTCCGCTATGTTGTATTGTCGTAACGTGCGGCCAGATATCTTGGGTTGGCGCACGGGGCGACCGCCTCTCTGGAAATATGTGCCAGAGCGGGGTGCCACAGAGCATGGTATCAGAGCACCAGGCTAGCTGTAGACTACCCTAGCATGGAAAGCCCAACCATACTTGCGCCCGACAAAAAGCCCGATGGATTTAACCCATCTTTGCCTAACCAGCATGGCTATTGTCAGACAACGGTATGGTGCAGTAGATTCTTGTCTCAATCTTCCACCATAAGGCTCGCCGGTTTCTTCCATGAGAAGTAATCGACATCACCTAGTAGATAAGACCCAAATCCCAGCTGCATAGTTATCCCCACCATTCTTGCTAACCATGGTACATCTTTTCTCTCTATAGTTGGTTTCCAAGTGAAACTTTTAGGAAGTTCCCTCTTTTCCCATAACCTGAGGTTAGTATGAGTGGCGATTTTGTGCCTATGTTACTTAAGCCGGAAAATTTTGTGATTTTATTCGCTTCTTCATGGTTCGATTCTTTTTGGTTTTCCAAAAATTTGCCGAGTTTTGTTTTCCGCCTTGTGTTAATTCCGCAGGAGTTCTACCAAAAGTTTGTGTCAGCTCTCAGTAATCCAAGCCCAACAGGAGGAAGCGCAGCTCAACAGTCTGCCAGAACAAGAAACCCAGCACCCAGTCAGTCAGAACAAAGCAAAGTCAGTATCGATGAGCCCGAGTCTTTCCCAAAATATACTCAACGGTAGTCTATCAACCACAAACTATATTCTTTGAGGACACCAACAACAACCTGGAGATCTGGTATGGTATATGAAATTATCATTGTGTCTTTTCACTTATTTGATGCAGACACGTATTAACTGGACGCCAGGAATGAGGTTTGCAAATATGGAAATATTCTTGGTTGCCTGGATTACGATGACTCTCATATGCATCAAACTAGTGGAAATATATAATGCCCAATCCAGCTCGTTCTGTGCAAACAAAGCAAGCGTCTGTCCGGTCAAAGATTTTACAACGAGTACAGAATATTTCTCCCACTGCAAGCAACCCTCATGTTGGAAGAAATCCTACACCGTGTACAAGATTTATCATCGGGCGTCGTTCTCTTGAAACTAATATGCTCGAGAATCAGCAATATCCGCGCCATGAGAAGTGAAGCTCAAGTATTTTCCAATATGGACTTAAATATATAGTGAAGTACGCCTCGACGACAGTCTGACATCAACTCGTACCACCGGTATGATATGCCAGAATTTCAGCAATGCATTTTTGGAATCACCAATATTCCCACAACCGTCAGGACTATGGAAAATAGTTGTGCTCTAATGTTTGGATCAGCGTGGGAGTACCATCAGGATTATCATACCCACATGCTCCCGATGAAGCAAGTAAGCACACCTTCCACTCAGTTGTGCAAAGCAAGCCACGCCACCATCAAAATTTCAGCAAGTACCACCCGTACAAGTATGTCAGTATGAGGCAGAATATTTTCAAGGCAGTGCTAATCTAGAAATAAAGCTACGCGACCGTTAAAATCTCAGCAGTGTACCACATGTACAACAGCCTCAGTCTATACAAGAACACCACCGGTACCTACATCAGAAGCTTTCTAAAGAGCAAGCTACAGAGATTTAACCTACGTCATGCCAACCACCATCATGGGAAGAAAAGATTCAGCATGTACCTACATGAACGCGACACCTCGAGCGCCCCAGAAAAGTCACCCAGTCTTCTCGGAATGATTTCAGAAGTTTGGTCCAGTATTGATACATCAACTGTTGGCTCACCCTGGAGCTGAACCAGCATTACAAAATTCGAATGATGTGGATATAAGTTGAGCCCGAGCATCAAAGAAATACAAGGAAAAGCACGGCTATGCAACCAGAAAATTTCTCGGATGATTATGTTACATGTTGGAACAACTACTCGGCTTGCGTAACAGTCAACATCAACAAAAGAAAATAAACTGCCTATACATACGCGAGTCAAGGAATTCTCTTGCTACCAGCGTGGTTGCAGGCATACTGTCACCGA
Source organism: Poa pratensis (assembly GCA_947311845.1). Lineage (NCBI taxonomy): Eukaryota > Viridiplantae > Streptophyta > Magnoliopsida > Poales > Poaceae > Poa > Poa pratensis. Next base: position 23,306,442 of record CAMZMU010000053.1, on the reverse strand, counting down.
CTATTCAGAATCCGCCAGTTGTGTCGAGTAGAAGCTAGCAGAAATAAACGGACAAGAAGACCTCATTTCCATCAACCGTCCTGGTGAAGATATTGAAGTCTATGGATCTGTTCGATCGTTACAAACCTCTCGCAGACGCGATGGGAATAAGGCAATATGAAAGTGAGAGTCCAAAAATTTCAGCTCTAAAGTCAGAATTAAAAGTTCACATACTTGAGGATTTTCAACAGCCATTGATGAAAGCGGCGCCATCAGTACATCACTCCTAGCTCAAGAAATCTTTATTCCTCTCGCCCCGAGGAAGCACAAATGTGCCAAGATGGAAGTACGCAAATTGTGGTGGCACCAAGACAAAGTCAGCTTGCCGTCCGAATTTTTTTTTCAACCATGACAACAAAGCTACAAGCGTCTGTGAGATTCGTCCAACTTTCTCAGAGTTCCTAATATGGATATCAAGTGACTAAAGTCAGATCGGCGAAAGGCTATCAACGTCAGAAAATGCCTAGGTGATGAGAAAACCATGCGGCGAGATTTGTACCTTTCAGACCAGACAAGACCCACGTTCCATAAAGATTGAGTTCCTAAATCTTGCATGCAAATGATGGTAAGATGGACCAGTACAGCCAAGGATCAAGTACATACATGGTACGGTTGGCGCATGAATCCCAAAATGACCACAATGGTCAACCGGGAGTTGTGTGATGGCTGAACAACAACGGAGAATTTCCACTTGACCCCAACTTGGGAACCGCACTGTTGTCAGTACAAATTGAGACGATAGACAAGAGCCTGTCAGATGATGATTTCAGTTACCCAAGCCCAACAAAAAGCCCGCTTATGGCATTGAAGTCAAGATCAAAGACCCTGTCAAGACAGATGAGAAGATCAAGAGAAAACGGACAAGGAATAAGGTTGACCAACAGGTCAATGCAAAGGTATGTCACTGACCTTGGAAATCGCGAGGACGCGATTCTTTTAAGGGGGGTAGGTCTGTAACACCCCGATTTTCACTAACCGGTTTTTCTGAAAAAGGGGTGAACTAAATTTTTTTCGAAAACCTTTTAACTTGGATTTCTCTGGGTTTCATCAAAACTCATTTGAACTTTGGTGATTGATGTATCTCTCTTTGTCCCAACCCCGGGAATATTCTCTGAATATTTCTGATCACCTTTGATCCCGTTCATTAGGGTTTTCTTTATAAAACCTTAATGACTTTTCTATAGAAAACAAAAACCAATATATCGCCTCTCCAAAGCAACTCTCCTTTATCTTGCTTAGAAAATTCCGCCATAAATCCCAGAGACACCTATACTCATGTATATCCCATATATGCATGAACATCGCCATGACCTATGCAACTTTTTAGATTGAGGAAATTACCAAATCTGCCACTACCGGGCCATTTAATCCAAAACCCTACCTCCACTCCACCATAAATCTTGTCCACCTGAGGAAGTGTTTCATATCCCATTATAAGCCACCCCAAGAAATTTGGGATCATTTGGATCAACTTTTTCTTGTGGGATCATTAATAGGTTTTAACTACATGACACAAATCTTAAACATGAACTACTTGATAACTCAAAACAATTGACAAGTATCAAATTATCCAATACAGTGATCTACAAGAATATGTAAGTTTTTCATTATACCACTACCACACGCAACATTTCCTGAACCAACACATCAACCAAGCAACTTTCCAAACAAATATAAGTGAAGCAAGAGAGTATTTTCTACAAAAGAACTAATAGCTATGAACAAGAGATATATGAAAACCAAGAGCTAGAAGCTAAACAGTGCGAAAACTGAATACTCAATAGTTATAAGTGAAGAACAAGAGTATTCTATGAAAAAGCGGAGCGTGTCTCTCTCCCAAACAAGATAGATAGGATCCGACATTGATATGATCAGAGAATAAAAATAACATACTGAAAATAAAAGCACACAGACGCTCCAAGAACAGCACATATGATGTGAAAGAATTAAAATATAGTTTCACTAGAGATGACCTGATAATTTTGACGATGAAGAAGGGGATGCCTTGGGCATCCCCAAGCTTAGATGCTTGAGTCTTCTTGAAATATGCTGGGGAGATCCATGGGATCCTCCCCAAGCTTAAGCTCTACACTCTTCTTCATCCTATTATATCACTCTTCCCTCTTGACCCTTGAAAACTTCCGCCACATCAAACTTCTCATAAACTTCATTAGAGGGGTTAGTACTCAAAAACTTTAATCCACTTTGGTTCTGTTGTGACACATTGCAAGAACTCAATAAAACATTAGCTACAACCCTCCACGTCTAGAGAGCCTTGCTTAAAGCCCACAAGAGACATTGCAAAAAACAGAGACATAATCTGTCAAAACAGAACAGCCAGTAAAGATGAATTTTTCCGAGGCACTTCTGTTGCTCAAATCAGAAAACTCGAAACTAATAAAAGATGCGTACATATCTGAGAACCACGCACAAAAATTTGCAAATTTAAAAGATTTTTGGGTGATTTTAGAAAAGTGAAACGGTGAACAGCAGAAATCTGTTTCTGCGCAGAAATCCAAATCTAGCATCATCTAATCATTAAAGAGTCTTCTTGGCACAACAATGCGATAAAATAAAGGATACAAAGGGATTGTTGCAGAAGTAAACAAAACCTTGACTCAAATAAAGAAAAATTGCAGAAATAAAACAATGGGTTGTCTCCTATAAGCGCTTTTCTTTAATGCCTTTTGGCTAGGCTTGATAGTTTTAATGATGCTCACAAGAGAATAAAAAAAATGAAGCAAAAGGAGCATCAAGAAGCAAATTCGAAACACATTTAAGTCTAACCCACTTCCTATGCATAGGAATCTTCTACCCAAATAAATTCATAAAGAACAAAGTGACAAGCATAGGAAGATAAAACAAGAGTAACTTCAAAACTTTCAGCATATAGAGAGGTGTTTTAGTACCATGAAAATTTCTACAACCATATTTTCCTCTCTCATAATAATTTTCAGTAGCATCATGAACAAACTCAACAATATAATTATCGCATAAATCATGCTTTTCACGATCTACAAACACATAATTTTTATCAAGCTCAAAAATAATGCGATTAAAACTTTCAAACCCACTTTTAACCATTTTATAACAAGATGATTGATCATTCTCAAGAGGTATGGGACTCCACCTAGATAAAGTCAAGACCTCTCCAATCCCATTTTCATTAGTAGAATACATAATATTATCAAGCAATATAGGACCATCATCTAGAGCTTTATCATAAACATTTTCTAAACAAACTTTCTCATTTCCATGCATTTCGAATTTACGCACAAATAAAGGATTATCATAAGATTTATCAAAATAGCATGGATTATCATAAGTAACAGTAGCATAATCATTTCCACAAGTTTCATTCATAGGGAATATTTCAAGAGAATCCACGGGAACATAACATTCATCCTCCTTTGATAAGGATGGAGGGTGATCAAATAATGTAAGAGGTAAAGAGTTACTCTCATTAGAAGGTAGGCATGGGTAGCTAATCCATTCTTCCTTCTTTTGTTCATCACTCTCCTCCTCGTTTTCATCCAATGAGCTTTCAGCTTCAGCAGTAGTTTCTTCTTCTACAGGTTCCTGCAAGACAATGGTTTCTTCTTTTTGAGGATGTCTTTTCTCAAGAAATTCAGTAATATAAGGATTATCATTATAATACTCAAGGCAATATCCAAGCATAGCAAAAGTATCAGATCTATAAGGAGCTTCAATATCTCGATTTTTAAGCAAAGCTGCAATTTCATAAGCTCCCATAAATACAAAAAATTCTTCAATTTGCTCAAGTTTATCAAAGTCATAATATCCTCTAGCATAAGAAGCCAAAGTTTCATTATCATTATAATCACATTGAAAAGGGAGGTGTTTATGCTTCCTACAACAACGAGATTCATTAAAGCACCAAGATTCATCATATGTAGAACACAAGTCTGTAGCAAAATTATGCAGTTTAATTACTTGTAGTGATAGATGCTTCCCTTTTTCAGACCAGAGGTGTTCATTTAATTTATTTTCTCTATCCTTAGTGAGCCATCCTGACAAATAAGATCTAGTTTTCCAGAAAATAGGCATGGCAACAATTTTTTTAGATTTTCGGTTTTAAATTTTTATGGATTTTCGGGTATATAAGAAAAATAAAAATAAACAGAAATAAACTAGACAGAAATAAACTAAACAAAAGTAAACTAAGCACAATAAAACTAGACAAAATTAAACTAGACAAAACAAAATAAAATAAAAACAGAGAGACATGTAGAGTGTACTCCCCAGGTGAACTTATGAGTAGAGCTATGCTCCCCGGCAACGGCGCCAGAAAATAGTCTTGATGATCCACAAGTATAGGGGATCGCAACAGTCTTCGAGGGAAGTAAAACCCAAATTTATTGATTCAACACAAGGGGAGACAAAGAATACTTATAAGCCTTAACAGCGGAGTTGTCAATTCAGCTGCACCTGGAAAAGCACTAGTAACAGGGGTGATGTGAAAGCAGTAGTAATATGAGAGCAATAGTAACAGTAACACAGAAGCAATGGTACCAAAAAATAGTTGCATGCATGGAGTTGACGGTAAAGCAATGATGATTACAGATGGACCGGGGTTCCCAGCTATCTACACTAGTGGTAACTCTCCAATAACAAGTGTTGGGTGAACAAATTACAGTTGGGAAATTGACAGAATTATTATAGCATTAAGACAGAACATCCAATCTATTAATCATACGTAGGCATGTTTTTCATATATAGTCATACGTGCTCGCAATGAGAAACTTGCATAACATCTTTTGTCCTACCAGCCCGTTTGCAGCGGGGCCTCAAGGGAAACTACTGGTAATTAAGGTGCTCCTTTTAATAGAGCACCGGAGCAAAGCATTAGCACTTAGTGAAAACATGTGATCCTCATGTCAAAACCGTCCCCTCCAGTTATCCCAGTTGTTGTCACTCCGGGGCCTCGGGTTCCAGACAAGGACATGTGCAAACAACTTGTAGATACAATCTAAGCAATAATTATAGAGCTTAAATCTAAGATCATGCCACTCGTGCACTAGTGACAAGCATTAAACACAACAAGATTGCAGCAACAGTAACTTCACAAACTTTAATAGATACACTGATCATAATGTAACAATTCATCAGATCCCATAAAAAACAACACCGATTACATCAGATGAATCTCAATCATGTAAGGCAGCTCATGAGATCATAGTGTTGAAGTACATGGGAGAGAGAGTACCAACTAGCTACAGCTAGAACCCGTAGTCCATGGGGGAACTACTCACAAACCATCATGGAGTCGAAGTGGAGGCGGCGTGGTCGATGGAGATGGCTCCGGGGGTCAATCCCCGTCCGGCAGGGTGCCGGAACAGGAACTTCTGACCCCCGAAACTTGGTTTTTAGTGGCGGCGGAGCTACGGAACTCTTCTGGAGAAATCATCGATTCTTTTAGGGTTTTCACCGCGGAGGCAATATATAGGCGAAAGGGCGGCGGCTGGAGCGACCCGGGGGGGTCCACACCCCCACCATGGCGCGGTTGGAGGGGGGCCGCGCCGCCCTAGGGTGTGGCGCCCTCCTCGGTCGCCTCCGTCTCTCCTTCGGACTTCGTGTACGTGTTGGAAAAATAGGAGGTCCTGTCCAGGTTTCGTCCAATTCCGAGAATATTTCCAGAACAGCTTTTGTGAAATACAAAAACAGCAGAAAACAGGAACTGGCACTGTGGCATCTTGTTAATAGGTTAGTCCCAGAAAATGCATAAAAATGCTATGAAGTGTATGTAAAACATGTAACAATTGGTATAATATCAACATGGAACATCAGAAATTATAGATACGTTTGAGACGTATCGCGCGCTCCCTCTCGAAGCAGCCGAGCCCGCCAAGGACTTGGTAACCCGCAAGATACAGCACCCGGTCTACTTCATCAGTTCGGTGCTGCGCGACGCCCGGGAGCGGTACCCCATGATGCAGAAGCTGTTGCTGGCGATCCTCATCGCCTCCCGCAAGATGAGGCCCTACTTCGAAAGCCACCCTATCACCGTGGTTTCGAAGTACCCCTTGAGGAGTCCGCTGGAAAACCCTCTCGCCACCGGACGAGTCTCTTGGTGGGCCATGGAGCTTCAAGGTTTCGGCCTCAAGTTCGAGCACACGAACAACATCAAGAGTCAAGCGCTGGCTGATTTCACGGCGGAGTGGACTCGTCAAGCCAAGCTCTACCGAAGGATGATCACGAGGCCGAGCGGGTGGCTCGTCAAGCCAAGCTCTACGTCCTGATCGACGGCGACCTATACTGGCGACGCAACAACGGAGTCAGGCTCCGCTGCATACCACAAGAACAAGGCCAAGTACTGCTACGAGACATCCACGAGGGCACGTGCTCAAGTCATGTTGCATCAAGATCATTGGCGGGGAAGGTTTTCCGCTAGGGTTTCTACTGGCCAACAGTCCCGCACGACGCCGAGCAAATGGTCAAGACCTGCGAAGCTTGCCAATACTACGCGAAGAACATCAATCAGCCAGCTCAAGCACTGCAACCAATCCCAATATCCTGGCCGTTTGCAGTCTGGGGGCTAGACATCGTCGACAAGTTGCCAAAGTCAGTTGGCGGACATGAATACCTCTTTGTTGCTGTCGACAAGTTCACGAAGTGGGTTGAAGTAATGCCAGTACCACGCCAGACGGCCCAGGCCGCCATCAGTTCATCGAGGGGATTGTCTACCGCTTCGGAGTACCCAACAGAATCATCACGGATAATGGCACTCAGTTCACAAGTCGAGCCTTCCTCAACTTCTGTGAAGAATTGGGCATCAAGGTGTGTTTTGCATCAGTGTCCTATCCAAGATGCAACGGTCAAGTGGAGCGAGCCAATGCGGAGGTCCTAAGAGGTCTGAAAACCAAAGCATTTGATAAGCTGGAGAACAAGGGGAGAATTGGATTGATCACCTACCCAGCGTACTGTGGTCCCTCAGAACAACTCCAAGCCGAGCCACCAAAGAAACACCTTTCTTCCTTGTCTATGGAGCTGAAGCTGTCCTGCCAACAGAACTAAGGCACGGATCTCCCCGGGTACTCGCATATGATGAAGATGCCCAAGCTGAGCAAAGGATTGATGACATAAACATCCTGGAGGAAATGCGCTGTCGGGCGTCATTGCGGTCTGCTCGATACCAGCAAGGGCTGCGCCGGTATCACAGCCGTCATGTTCGATCCCGGGAATTACAGCCTGGAGACCTGGTTCTCCGCAAGATGCAAAATCTCGAGGGCTTGAACAAGATGTCAAGCAAGTGGGAAGGACCCTACCGGGTTACTCATACACTGAGACCCGGAGCAGTCTATCTGGAAGACGAGAAAGGCAGGCCGGAAGGCAACGCCTGGAACATCGAGAATCTCCGCAAGTTCTACCCCTAATTACGAACATGAATCGCCAAACGTCGAATCCGCTAAGCACGCCCAAGGGGCTAGTGTTCTGTAATAGGGTGTAAGAAGTCATCGCCAAGAAATAAAAGATAAGTGTTTCAATTCCGTGAGCCTCAATTTATGTCGAGATGTGTGTTATCCGTAACAACCCCCAAGCAGGGGGCTGACATGGTGCCGGTGGCTGACGGGTCGAGCGCGAGTGGCCTATCAGTAGGCACTGCCACCCGATCGTGCCGTACTGCCGCGGAAAGGAGTGAACGGCAGTGCTGTGTTTTAACGAACCTAAACACAGAAATGCACATTCAACTTTGCTTGCGGGTTGCTCCGGATGAAACACTATCTCGACATGAAAAGAGGGTCCATTCTTTCCTACTGAAAGTTTGTTGTGTGCAGCGCCTTCCCGGGACAGGAACTGACGGTGGAAAGCGGCTAAGGAGTTGGATACCCGGGAGGGACAGGATGGATCGAGGACACGGCAGAAAAACAGCTAAGTCCTTGCATCAGCATCCTGCACTTAGGCATAACATCTCGCTCGGAGTCAATATACCATCGACCTGCGCATGCTTGATAGTTGATGAGAGCCTTTGAGGGGTAATGCTTCCACCCCAGCGAACGGTCTGTTTCCCTCTGGCCAAGTACCTGTGGACAGTGGAGTCAGGCGCCCGGAAGGTGTAGCGCTCTTAGGGGTACTACTACTGTGTGCAGACAGTCAGGGTATCTGGCCCCTAAGGGACCTCCTCTGAAAACTTGACAGCGCGTTAGTGCAAAGGAAGATTTGGGACATGACCCCGGGAGTTGAGGCTAGGTTGCATTCATCTGAATTTAAATTCTGAATTACATTCAGTTGTGCAACTTCTTGATTACATAATAAGCCTATGCTACTAAGGCCAGTCCAGGGTCACTGGCTGTGCAACTTGTCTTCTGCTTTGTTTTCTTTGCCGGGTGAGCTCTTGATTCCCGGGGACGCCTGGGGAAAGAGAGTGCACCCGCGCAGGACTTTTTCAGGCGTCTCATGGGGCGAGAGCCCTGGCAGCCCACCCGGGCACTCCCCGACCAAAGACCCGGAAGATCCCGTCCGCCAGCTCACCCATGGACTGACTCTCAGCCTGAAGCAGGGAGACAGGCCAAGTCAAGCTCAAGTTTGATTAACAGAAAAGACGAAAAGTTAGAGTGATCACCTGCTCTATGGCCTCGAGTTCAGCCACGAGTTGGGACAACTCCGGGATCCTAGCTGTCCTCTCTCTCAGAACGGACCACAGGTATGCCCTGCGGATCGCCCTAACCCTAGCTTCCTCTTGAGCAGCAGGACCGGAGACGGCCGCTAGGCGGGCGAGATTCTAAGCAACGGTAGGACAAGACGCATCTTCGCATTCTTCGACGGCTCGGGCCCCAGCTCCGTTGGGCGTCTCCACCGCCTCGGAAGGTGGATTCCGCCGTCGACACGTCGGACAAGGACATCTCCTCCTCTCCAGACATTGCTCTGCGATCTATGGAGGGGAAGAGAAAGGAGCAAGGCGAGAAGATGTGTCAAGGGAGTTGGAGTTTGGAGGGCCTTTTATAGACCTCCCACGCTCCACCTACCCTTGGCGTTACGGCTGCCGCGTTAATGGGGCGCGTTTGGCGAAAAACCGCTCCCATTCACATCAAGTACGACACGAAGGCCAAGAGACAAAAAGGAGAACAAGTTCTTCTTCATTTCAAGATCTACAGAGGGAGCTAATTTTTACAAACAAAAAGATTGGCTCCCGGCAAGCGAGGAACACCACCGTACAATGGAAGACGCTACTCCAGAAGTACGTCGACGAGGCGTCCAAGAAGGAGGTCAAGGACATCTTCAGGACCGCCGTCTTGAAGTACCTCGCCCTCAGGAAAGCGAGCTTCCTCGGCCTTGACGCTAGATGAGTTTTCCTCATCTTCATCCTCGTCGAAGGAGCCGGAGTCGCTGCTGCTCTCACTCTCGGCGCTGCATTCCACGCGCCCTCCTGCAGCACGGAAGATCTTCACGGCGAGTGTGGCGTCTCCGTCATACTTGCAGGCAAGATATTGCCCCCGAGTCAGGCGGCGGGAGCGGGCGAATGACTTCCACCCCTGACCAAGGAGCATGGAGTCGTCGACGGTGTACTCCACCGAGATCCAGGAGGGGCCATTGGGATAGCCTTCCACCTGCAGCCACAAGCCCGGAGGCTTGTTGCTCTCCATCGCCATCGCAAAGGAGTCCGGAAGGACAATCCGGCTGCGGATCTTGCGGCGCAGATCCAGGATGAACTCGAAGGGCGCGAAGCTCGTGTGGATTGCAGCCCGTGGGGGTGGAGAAGGAGTTCTTCTGCGCCTCACGGTTCCCTACCTCCACCGCCTCTCTTCGCTCGCCCTCCTGAGGCGGTGCTTCCGCGGCCACCGGAGCTTCTCTCCGTCGGGGCCGAAGCACGAGGACGTCCCATCCTCTCTTTCCTCTCGCCATTGGAGCTGTTGGCCTGCGAAGGGAGAGATGGATCAAGGAAGAAGAAGATGGGGACTTGCGAGGCGTTCGCCCGCTTTTATAGCGCGCGGAGCTTTTCTCTTTCCTGCCGTCTTCACAGCTTCCCCGTAGCGGGAATCAAGGAGGCAAACACAGTTATTCCCCCGAGCGGAATAACTCCAAGACCATCACGACGGCGGATGGACCGAAGCAAGGAGAGCGAGGCGCCGGGTACCCACTTTGGCCAACTTTTTGGACATAGCCCCGACAGAAGCTGAAGCAAGAGCCGCCGGGACCATGCCCGGGGGCTACTGTCGCAGCAGTGGAACCTGGGGTTCCCCTGATGCTACCAAAGTGGGTCCTCCGCTGGGGCCCACCAGAAGATGGACAAGGCAAGGAGTCAAGTACAGCATATGGGTTAGCCCATCTGCCCCAAGGACACCCGACAAGTTCGACGGCAAGGCTCGCGGCTAAGGACCAGGCGACCTTCCGGGGTCACCCCCTCGCCCGGAGAACAAGGCGGGATACCCGCGGGTCCGTGCGCCCGGCAGGAGGCCATGCGCGCCCCCGGGTCCTCCATCCGTACCGCCGAGAGGATAAGATCGCCAGGTCGCCGGAAGCTGGTGGAAGACTTGGGCGCCAAGATGAAGGCCGCGCCCTGGTGACGTTGCCACGAGCGCAGTTGGTGGGGCGGACAGGCTTTGTCCGTCCCACCTTTTCCAAGGGCGGACGACCACGCCCCCCTCCGGAGAATGCTTGGAGGAGAGGACGCCACGTCTCCTCCAAGGACCGCCGAGGGGTTTTCCCGCCAAGACCCCGCATGCCTCTCGTGTGCCCATGTCGGATCCCCTTAGCCTATAAAAGGAGGACCATAGCACCGAGGAGGACAGGTTAGAACAGAAGCAAGCTAGAGCTCAGGCAAGACTAGACTAGGGTTCGGAAGGTAGAGAGAGAGGTGATCTCCCCAGGGCAGGATCTGCTCTTCGTCTACCTCCGGCCGAAACTCTGCCGGGTTCACCCCAGAACACCCTTGTACACCACACCATGATGAACCTCTCAATCCAGACATGCAGGAGTAGGGCTTTTGGCCTCCGGGCGGCCTGAACCTGGGTAACTCCGTGTGTCTTTCTGTGTTGCTTGCCCTCTCCCATCGACGAAGAACTTGGCGACCTTGCTCCCGGGTAAGGCGTCTTCCAGCCTCCTTCGCGCCCCGTGCCGAACCTAAAAAGGGGGTACCATCTACTCCCGGTGTCCGTCTCCCGAGACACGACAGTCAGTTTTCTATTTTTTATTTCATGTATTCTAGTGATTTTCCCCATCTATAGCTATAATTCGTTCCACCTAATCTAAGTTGTGTTCCGTGTAATTTTTTACTCATGTGCTAAAAATTTGTTTCACTTGGTCAAGATTTGTGTTCCTTTTGTACTCGTGACATGTTCCACACGCTCTAAAATTATGGTTAATTTTGTGTTCCATTATTATAAGTTATTTGTTCCGTGGGATTCATATTTTGTTTCATCTGATCCAAAGTTACATTTGCCGCTGAAATCGTGTTATGTTCAATGAACGAATAAATATTTGTTATCATGACCTAATCCGTGGGCAATAAATTTTGTTCCGGTTGATTCAATTTATATTGCAAGATATTAAGTGAGTTACTTAGATATTGGACCCAAAGCTATGTTTAAGATGTTTTCCATACAATTACCATGTAGAATAATTATAACATTCGAATTAGGCACAACCTTCATATTTTAAATATTTTACACAATTCTAATTAAGAAAAGTATGGCATGTAAAGCATACATGTGTGAACTATAGCTACAAATTTATTTTTAATAATTAGTACAAAACTGTGACACATTATCGGTTTATTTTTGGCAACGCGACAAAATATATTGGGTATGAGATAATAATTTAGATTGCCGGATCATGCCCAATAAGCTCATAGTGGGTGGGACATTACCGAAATTTCCAACAATGAGATTTGAACTCAGATGGGTGGAAAGATACCGGCCCATCCCCTCCACTAGGCCCCACATCAGTCTATACTGTTCGATTAACCTAAATACCAAATATGTAGGATCCAGGCATCCTGCCACTCCACTTGTTCTATTAACCCAAACACCAAGTATTTTCTTTATATTTTTTGTATTTAATTTTTATTCTCTTGGAAGAGATATTGCAAGATCTAAATGGTCAAAGTCTCAAAGCTGACTCGTGCCTCACTTCCGGCTCACTTGCTCTCTCTCTAACTTTTGGTCGCCGCTCCGCCTCTCTGCATTCTTCATGCCGTACAAATCGGTGCCGAGCCCTTCTAAAAAAATTAAGCAATGAAGATCTTTGGATTGTTAGGCACTGCGGCCAGATAACCCGATTCAACAACATTTTTTCCCACCTTAAGCGCCTAACTAAGCATCTAGCGTTGAGTTTCAAAAGGAAAGAAAAAAAGCCTACATAGATCGCGATCCGCGGCACCCACACCCAGCCAATGAGATCGCAGCATTCCCACCCCCACGGATCGCTCCCCTCCGCGGCTATAAATAAACCTCGACCGGGTCATTTTTAATCCATCAAACTATCCAGCCCATTCGAAATCCCAAGCGAGCACGCAGCGCACGTAGCAGTTCCTGTTTCAGAGGTCTCTGCTTCATTCAGCCAGTCACCATGCCTGCCCTCGCCAAGCCCGCCGCCTCGGCACCGAAGCCGAAGCCCTCCGCCGCCAAGCCGAAGGCCGCCGCCGCCGCCCACCCACCCTACTTCGAGGTCAGCGTCTGAAACTGTCCTGTATTCCCTTTGGTTCACTGGCTTCGATCTGAACTGGGGCAGATTGGAACTTTTCTTTCTTAAATTGGGGCTGATTTGATTCTGAATTTGATCTCGGCAGATGATCAAGGAGGCGATCGCGGCGCTCAAGGACAGGACCGGGTCGAGCTCGGTCGCCATCGCCAAGTACATCGAGGAGAAGCACGGCAAGTCCCTGCCGGCCAACTTCAAGAAGATGCTCTCCGTCCAGCTCCGTGGCTCCGCCGCCAAGGGAAAGCTCGTCAAGGTCAAGGCCTCCTACAAGCTCTCCGACGCCGCCAAGAAGGACTCGCCCAAGGCCAAGATCGCCGCCGCCAAGCCCGCGCCGAAGCCGGCCAAGGGCGCCGTCAAGCCCAAGAAGAAGAACGCCGTCAAGCCCGAGAAGAAGGACACCGCCAAGCCCAAGAAGGCGGACGCCGCCGGCACCAAGCGCAAGGCACCAGAGAAGAAGCTGATCGCCAAGGCCAAGAAGTCGCCGGCGGTCAAGGCCAAGGCAAAGCCCAAGACCGTCAAGTCCCCGACCGCCAAGAAGGCCCGCAAGGTCGCCGCCGCTTGATCTGATCTGATCTGATAGGTTTATGTGTGCTTGGTGTCTGGTGTGGTGTTCAGGGTCTGTACAAATGGATTCCTCATCCTCCCTGTTAGGTTTTGGTTTGCTAGGCAAGTTCTATGTATCGTGGGTGTGGTTGTGTATTAAATTAGCTATCTCCATAATTAATTCAATTGCTCCAGTTTCTTCAAATCCGCATATCAGTTTATCCTGTATACCAGTTCTGTCTCGCTGTGGTCGAGAGGCTCCATTTTCTTCTTCGTTTCTTACTACTCCGGTACAGTCTTTTTTTGATCTGTCACCCCAATTTTCCCTTTGCTCTTTTCGAGTTACGCTGTCGACCTCGCGCATCTAATTTTCGCTGGAACTGAGCAAACAGGAAAGGTGAAAGAGTGATTCGAAGTTCTACCGCATTGTACTTTGCGTACGCTGATGTTCCGTAGCAAGTGTCAGCTGCAATCTGAGTGGAGTGATTTTTCTTCTCCGTGATGAACTTGTCTCGCCGCGGTTGGAGACACCATTTCCGCCTTCAGTTTCGTACCAAATCCGTGAGCTCGGTGGCCTCGTCTCTCAAACCCCATTCCCGAATCCCGCGCCCGCCGGCCAGATTCAGGTTCGAAAGCCGAATTAACAGCGCGGCAAAATGCAGCAGAGGAAGAAGTCCTCAAAGCGTGCCGCGCAACACATTCCGCTTTTTTCTTTTTTCCGCGCAACAAATTCCGTTGTTGGTGCATTCGTCACAACCGGCAGTTCGTGGGCTAGATCACGCACGCCTACTGTGTTTTCTTGCCACCAGCTACCTGGAATCCTTCGCAGGCTTCTCCGATACAGTGTTCAACCTCTTATTCTGCAGTGTCAGTGATGTGCTGCATCTGTGGTTCGGTTGGGCCGGGCCGGATCTAGGTTGAGGCCTATCAGACTTAGCTAGGGCATGGACTGCCGAGGCACACTTTAGAACGCCGCGAGTATTCGCCACATTCATTCACGTGCATCCTTGGATTTTCTCAACAAAAAAAATGCACCTTTGGAATTAGGAGTCCTCTACTACTTTCGTTACGTGTGGACATGACCTGAGTGTAAAAATTTCGCAACTAGTTGCGCTCGAACCCTATTACTAGATGCCCCACTTTAGAGTTTTAAACTACGCGAAATAAATCATGAATATAATTTATGTTGTATCTTGTTCTTTTTATCCAAAAATATGACCATATAGGACCTGTGCAAAACAGAAAATGACCTAAGTAAATAGTATCATGTGCTATTGACACTTCATGTCTCTTTTTTGGAGACACTCGGTGTCCTATGCTATTGACACTTGATAGAAACATGGCTCCGACTACAGCATGTGCCCTATGCGGAGAGGAGGATTCATGGAGACACTCGCTCATCGAGTATAATATGTCCAGGTGTGTTTGGGCGTTATCGGATACAGATATCACCAAAAACATATCATGACGATTGAACCTTCGGCTCGACAATGGTTGTTCATGATGTTTCTGTCAATGAAACATGAAGATATGACAAAGTTGATTGTCACGATGTGGGCACATGATTGTCATGATCTGGAAGGTGGATACCACCTTCGGGAGGCCCACGCTGCGGTAGCCAAAACAACATCAAGGGGAGCCGTGGTGTTCGATGGAGCTACCAACCCCAGTTGTTTGGAAGCAATGGCATGCAGGGAGGCTTTAAACTTGGCCGATGATATCCAACCGGGTCCAATCCATGTTGCTTCGGATTGTTTGGAGGTAATCAAAGCACTAAAGCCTCCGTATATGGTAGTATTTGGAAATATTCCGCGCGAGATTCAGGAGAAGGCGAGGCAGATGCAGGTGACCTTCGGCCATGAAGCGAGAGAAGGCAATGTAGGAGCACATGCTTACCAGCAGGGCGTCATGTGTGGTTCCTTGCCCGACGTGAGGGTTTAAATTTGTGTCTAACTATTAAAACTATCTGAATAAAGGGCAGGGAAGTTCTAAAAAAGAAGTGCCGACGTGCGTCAGTACAATCATGTCGACAAGGCCTACATATATAGTGATCTCTATACGACCAAGGCAGTTGAAACATTGCTGGAGTTGACATATATAAATTCGCAAAAAACAAGAGTTGACATATACTACTCCGTATTCCTAGACATATAGCAATCGCCCGCACGCTGGGAGACGGAGTGCGTGTTCTTGCTTCAGCCAGAAACTCATCATTCGTCGACATGCCTCATATATTCTGAAAGGAAAAAAGAAATAAAAGCTCACCAACTACTCCGATGGACTAGTTTCTGCCTTGTTGGTGGACAGTTAGCTTAGCTGCCCTGCCGACTACGAATACGAGAATTAATCAACACGTGATCGCAGCGCCATCCCAATTCCCAACCCACAGTACTGTAGTACTGTACTGTAGGTCTGTAGACAGATTAACACCGAGCATGACTCGGATCGGATGATCTCTGTCCCTGAAACAAGGCATACGAGAAATAGTCATCACGTGTGACGGTGTGAGTGTACACTCTGCAAGGAAGGAACCGAAACCCTCCCCGGCACGGGAAGCAAACAGATCGACCGCACGGCAACCAGAATCGCGTGCGGTGCCTTCCCCTTCCTCCAAATCCCAATTCGCTTCCCTCCATCGGTCGCACTCCTCGCACCAACGCAAACCCCCTCCTAGGCTCCTAGACCCCACCCGCGCAGATCACCGCGACCCAGCGCTCCCATGGAGACGAGAGGCGGACCCACCATCCAGCCCCTGCTGTGCCTCGCGTGGCTCGCCGCCACGCTCCCCATCGTCGCCGCCGCGCTGCCGATCCCCGCGGCCGCCGGCGGCAGCCTCCTCCACGGCCTCCTCTCCGCCTTCTCCGCCCGCGGCAAGACCATCAGGACCTCCTCCTCCTCCGCCGCGCCGTCCTCCACCACCACCTCCTCCTCCAAGGCGGTAAGATCGGTCCCAAGCTGTTGCGACGCACCCGGTTCCTGCTCTGCGTTGTATGTTCTCACTCGTCTCCGGTAGACTGTAACTTTGGCCCAGATCTCGTGGGCCCATGTTCGGCCGCCGGCTAAACTAGCTCCTTTGGTAATTGTTTCATGGCGGCGAAGCTGCTGGAGGGTATGGGGGAAAGGTGGCGGCGCCCACAGGCATGATGCCTGTGCCGCACGTCGAGATCTCGGCACGACGGCAAACCCACCCTTGCTTATTATTCTCGTTCGTATGTTCCCCTGTACTCCTGTAGATTTGCCACAATATGATTTGGGCTTACTAAACCTGTTAGTTTTTAAATTTTGATACAACATATTGTTCAGGAAACAGTAGTAGAGTATCCTAGTGCGTATATTAAACGGAAAATTGTGTACGAGAAGGCGTTAAAAAGCAAACGAGGGAAATTAAAGAGTATAAGCCAATCCATGATTGTAGTTCTACACTTCTTTTCTGTTTGCTTTATGGACAACCATGGCAATATCTCTATTCAAGACCTTGATGACCTTGATGCAGTGTAGTATGTGAGAAGCTTGTTGGAATGAAGCATGGATGGGACGAGAGTGTGGGTAGATTAGAAGCTCATGTACCTTCCTTTGAACTAGAAGATACCCCGCCCTTCTCTGCTGGTATTTTACAATATAGGAACATAATTTGTGTGGACCGTGTTGTTTTAAATAACTACTATGCTATAAATGCTCTCACTGCCCTGGTGTCAGGCTGAATATGGACTATACCGTTGAATGTTTGAAATAGACGCTAATTATACGAAAACACAAACAAATGAAACATCGTATACCTGATTTTGTGCTAACGTCTAGTGATGGCCATGTTGAATCTAAAGAATTTATTTATGTAGCTTTGGTTTCTCTCATTTCCAGCTTTTCATCGTTCCGTGCTGCGCTTCAGTTCTCTGAATCATAGTCATCAGCTTTCTTAAATTCTCAACTGCACCCTGCAATGGTAGAAACTAACTGAGCACCATGCTACTTTGTGATCTCCAGTGTTCAGTGACTTACAAGACAACATGGCGTTATTAAGCATCCAATTGTCATGATAACTTGATTATTGTGGCAACGTTATTACATTCAGTTTGCTAGAGTAAGCAGTGTGGTTACGATGCCCTGAAAATAATCCACCTGTGAACAAAGAGGCAATGACAACCATGCAGTAGGCAGATCGCAGTCAAAACGGTTGAATAACAAATTTAACAAAAAGAAAGTGAAATTCGTGAAAGCATTGGAGCATATCACTTTTATACAGTTAGACCTCGTGCTGGGGCATTAGTAATTTATACTTAACTGTTCTACTCGCCTTCCCCACATCTTATGTTATAGCTGATCCTTCTATGTTAACTACTAATAAGTATACGATATTTGGGGGGAAAAACTTGGAAAGGAAAATAAGATCATTCACTACAGAGCAAATGACAGACACGCCTTATCCTTCCTTGGGTATGCAGCTTTCAGCATCAGTCTTAGAGTTTATTAATAACATCTAACTGCATTATTTTCTGTATTGCACCGAAAAATAAACACACTAAAAAGAAAGAAAATGGAACTAAAAATCACACTAAAACCATAGAACTTCCAGAAAAAATCACACTACAAAAGAACGAAAACTAACAAGAAAAATTGCCAACTAAACATACCTCCACATTTCATATCACATGCTTCAGGCGGATTATCGGTAGATGCATGATTGTGAAGCTAACCTGTTTTGCATCTATGTTTGCAACTTTTGCTAGTGTAAAAAAATGTAACATTGATAGTTCAAT
Organism: Poa pratensis; assembly: GCA_947311845.1. Classification (NCBI taxonomy): domain Eukaryota; kingdom Viridiplantae; phylum Streptophyta; class Magnoliopsida; order Poales; family Poaceae; genus Poa; species Poa pratensis. The sequence goes on along the minus strand of CAMZMU010000053.1, from coordinate 23,288,449 downwards.
GCATTTATGGTGCATGTTTATTTTCTCAGAGTCAGTTTCTTTATACATATGAGGAACTCAGATCAATCTTTCTAAAACTGCAGAAGTTCACCGTTCCACAGAAGTACTTCTTGCATTTCTATGTGGTGGGAGTGGTGGTGACAACAAGCTTGCTGCTTGCAATATGTTTCTATGCATATATGAAGATGACAATACTATTGCCAGAGCCATCGAATTACTCCACAATTGCTAGTCATCTTGTTGGCTCAAATTCGTTCTCTTTTGGTGGTGTCTGGTCGCACACCATGGAACACAAGTATCGTGTATGGCGGACTGTGTTTGTACTTCTACTAATGGAAATTCAGGTGCTGAGACGCCTTTATGAGACTGAAAATGTGTTCAATTACAGCCCTTCAGCTCGGATGCACATTGTAGGATATCTGACCGGTCTATTGTAAGCTCCATATTTCTTAACTTCACTCTGTTCTTGAATGTCCATATTTCTTGCTAAGTTATGCCATCGTATTAAATATTTTCTCATTTCTTCCCTTTGCTCTTTCTGTTATAATTTCACATGCTTTTGCTATTCGGTCTTTTTGTTGTAGAAGTTCTTTGTACTTCTGCAGCTTGTACTTATACTTAATAAAAAATGCAAGTAGGTGCAACAAGTTAAGGTAGAATTTGGTTTACCTGATGCGTTGATCTTGGCGTCACACCCACAAGAAAAGGGATACGCGAATAGCCATAGATTGTGACAACTTTATGTCCTTGCATAAAGATCATTTTACTGCCCTTTCCTTTCTCTTGTATAACATTTTGGATTGACTTATAATTTTTCCTGCCAGCCATTACACGGTGGCGCCTATATCTCTTGCTAGCTCTTGTATTCCTGAAGCAACATATTATCTTCGAGATCAAATAGCTGAGTTTATAGTAAAGGGTCGTGCAAGAATGCCAGATCTAGTCATTGATTCGTCATCTCTCCTGAAGCCTTTTTTAAAGCTGGGATGGTGCCAATGGATAGGTGCAGTTATATTCATTTGGGGATCCCTCCACCAGATTCGCTGCCATGCAATTCTTGTAAGTATCCGCTTCTTTGTACTGTGCCTAGAACCGTAGATATGGTGACTTGTTGGTTGGGTATCTTGCCTGTGAATACGAATAGATGTTCACATATACGAGCAGCCACAGAAATGTTAAAAAAGGAATCATCTGCAAATGTTTCGAAACTGCTAATAAAACTTGCTTAGTGAAAACCTGAAGGTATAGCTTGATGGAAATGTTTTGCTACTTGAGACTTGCTGGGATGGAATCAAATGGGACTTAGAAAATAGAAATCACAACAGAAACTTCTTTTGTCAGCCAAGTAACCATCAACATGGACTCTTCATGAAGCACCAAACGATATTTATGAGGTTATTCAGTGTGCATATTTTCTGTTTCTGTTGGCAAGAGATGCACTGTTATGCATCCTTTCCTAGCAAACTTTTGAGGTACAGTTTTACAGATTTAGCTATTATTTTGCATTTTATCATTTTCCCTTTACCACTTTGACAGGGATCATTGCGTGAACACAAAGATTCTGACGAATATGTTATTCCTTGCGGTGACTGGTTTAGTCGTGTGTCTTGCCCTCATTACCTTGCCGAACTAGTGAGTGCCTGCATTCTTTTTCGTACTCAGTATGTTACACATACCATTCTGACAAATATGGCAGATGTTCCTTTTAGATTTCCGAACTAATGATGTCTTAGTAGTCTAGTCAATAGAAATCATAATGATGAGCTCCTGGCCTGGCTTTGATCCCTGGCTGGAGTGGATGAAGAATATTTAACTTTCTGATGCTATGCCAGAAGGCTATTTATACTGTTTGATGTTACCACAGACTTCTCATTAAATTTGGTTTGTTCACCCATTTTGCCGACGCTGAGTGGCACTTAAGTATAAATTTCCCTTCTGGAGTGGCCAGCATTATGACGCCAACATTCTGTACATAGCTTACAAGTGACAACAACGATATACGAAACTAAATGAGCAGAACATATTAGGATATGTGTTTTCCTTTAACATTTCTTATGTTGTTTGCCTTGATTGGGCGATGAGCAGCCAGTGAATTTGGTTTCTAATTAGTATCGCATTGGCATTTTGTAGGTCATATATTTGGGCATGTTGATAGCTAGTGGTGGATCAGTCATTTCGGTGTGGTTCCTGTTCATTTTTGTGGTATGCCTCACTGACTTCTTCCACCAATCTCAGTTAGACCAAGTTGTGATTGTATTGTATCCTTTCGTGTTTCTTTCACTTCAGCAGACTAAAGTTCCCTTTTTGTGCAGATAACAAACCTGTCTTTTGCAGCGGTGGAAACTCATAAATGGTATCTTCAGAAGTTTGAAGACTACCCTCGTTCTCGCTATGCCATCATTCCATTTGTATTGTAGCATCTGCAAAATTGCTCACTTCGCTGAAGCGTTGCTTGTGTGCAGTGACAAACACGAAACACTTGTGTGTTCTGGCTGGGATGCCCGGCATGTAAAGGATATTCATGTAAACATAGCAGGATCAAAGCTAAAATGTTGTTGTGTAACTAAGTAATTGGGCCCACTCTGAATATACTTATAGGGGGTCTATCACTGTAAATTATGATACATACTTACTGGTATAGCTGAAAATACACAGTTTATGGATATATTTAAAGATCGAAAATATGGTCACTGCTGAACTGGAAACGTGTTAAATTGGCAGCGACAAGGCTGATATAAGTCACTGATATGAGAATATGGCATATCGTGATTTTATAAGTTCGTAGTCATGTTCCACAGAGGCAACTTTCGGTGAACCGTGGCCTTCCATACCTTGAATGACACTTGTTTACAGCTTGGAAATTATAAGTTTTTTCTGGTTCTTGAACCTCTGCACTAGGATCTGTCATCCAATGGGTTCTCTCAGAAGGCGCCATGCGTTCATTCTACTGGAACTGCCGTAGTGGGGTTTGTACTTTCTTTGGTGTTTTAGTACTGTGATCATGTTAACTCGGAATTTCTCAATCTGAAAGTTAATCATGTTTCTGCTGTTATTTACAGTGTGCCCGAGCAGGTTCTGGAACTGGACGTTGATGCGTGAGAAGTGGAAATATAAAATGCCTTTTCGTTCTAGATCATGGACAGTCTACTTGAGTGGGATCATCAAATGTCAGGTCCGCCTTCTCCTCCACTATTTTCTATACCTCAAAATGATTGCAAATTGCCGATACTATTATTAAAAGGTTTCTCTCTTTTTTTTTGAGCGAGAAGATATGATTAGCAAGTTAGCAATGATCGTCATAGCTTATGAGGGTTCAGAAAGCCGTTTAAGCCGAGAATTTTCTTTCGAGGCCACCATGCCAGTCCTACTCATCTGCACTGACAAATGCTGTATGTTTTGCGGCCGGTCGAATGGTTTGCTGGGGTCCTGTGAAGCGCAGCGCCGTATTATATGGGGAGAATCTGAAGAACACACTAGGCCACACGAAGTCCTACCCTATGATGTAAAGCTACTCTCACTGGGTGCCCTCTTCCCATTTTTAGCACACTCATTACAGCACTAATCAGGTCGGTCACTGTCATCTAAAACCAGAACCAAAGTGCACCGTCAGAACAAACCCAAAAGGAAGCCGACCCGATGGAATTGCATGAGAGCAAGGCACCACCCACCAACCCACAGCACTGATGCTCCTCACCTGGCCGGGACATGAGAAAGCACATCTATCCATCATAGATGTATCCGCCAGGAGGGGACACGCTCCTGGTCTTTGTCCGGTTAATCCTCCCCTCCCGGACATGTGTTCCTGTTTAGAGCATGGTTAAGAGCATGGTTAATAATAGAGTCCGCTGCTAGCTATATGTCATTGCCATGTCACTTATAGCTAACTTAGAGCATCTCCACCGGCACCCCTAATTGGGTGTCCGGCACCCCTCAATTGGGTCTCAATTGGAGGGTGCCGGACATGTGTCCGGTCAATTGGGGGTGCAGTTCACAGCGGCGCCCCCCAAACCAAAAAAACAAACTTAAACAAATATAGACGAATTTAAACGATATTTAAAATTTATTCATATTTGTTATATATTACAAAAAGTTTGAATGAAATTTGAGAAAACTAAACCCTAACCCTAGTCTACTCCTCGTCGGTGGTGTCCAACCACCCGTCGTCGTTGTCGTCGTCGTCGAGCACGACGTAGGCGGAGGAGGAGCCGACACGGCTGGTGGACGCGCCGTCTTGGCGGCGCGGTGCACGGCTGCAGGAGGCGCCGCCGGAGGAGGAGGAGGCCGCCGTTGCCACCGAGGTGGCCACGGTGGCCATGTACCCGGGGCTGTCTCGCTCGATGGTGACCACCGAGTTCGCGATCGCCGCCAGTAACCCCGGCGAGTCACCGTCGTGGTCGTTTCGCAGCGGGGACGACACGGCGTACCCGTACGGGATCGTCTCCACCGGCAGCGGCGGCGTCCTGGGGCGGCGTAGGTAAAGCCAGCCGCGCGGTGGGGATTGCGCTCGGGGTCGAGCGCGGTCACGGATGACGATGCCACCGCCTCCACGACGTGGCGGCGATCGTCGCTCCTCCTTCACCCTGGAGAAGCGTGGTGGCGCGCGGCGTCGCGGTGGCAATGGCATCAGCCGAAACGGGGTTGGGTTCCCCGTTGCGGCATGCCGGCGGGCGGCCTCGATGGCCGAAGCCACCGTGTGGCCGGTCCTCTCCCACCATTCGCGGCGCCCATCCGCGTTCCAGCGGCCAAATGCCGTGGAGTCGACCGTCTGCTCCGTCTCCCGGCGCTCCCGCCGGAAGCGATCCATCCACGCCGCCCAGTTCTAGTTGTCGTAGTCTGGGTCGGCGCGCTGCTCCATTGTGAGCCAGCTCCGGCGCCGGGCGATGGTGCGCGCAATCTGGTCCGGCGTCACCGGCAGCGGAGGAACGGGGAGCCCGCCTTTGTAAGACGTGGCCCAGTTCTTGGGGAGGCGGGAATCCGGCGGGACGAGCACCCCGTACCGGAAGAGCTCCCACGCCTCCACCGTGCCGATGGTGCGCCCGCTGCGGTTGTTGCCTGATTCGTCGTGGTTCGCCATTGCGCGGCGGCGGAGGTCCGTGCGGCGAAGGAGGTAGAAGTGGGGAAGCAGACGAGGAGGTGTGAGTGCGGCGATGGGGGCACGGTGAAGGGGCATATATAGCGGCGAGGGAGGGAGATGGTTGGCGTCGCCGGCGTGAATGCTTACGTGGGAACGCCGCGACGCCAGCGCGTGGACTGTCGCGCACGCTGTCGCCGATGTTAATGCGACGCGTGGTGGCAGGCCTGCCGCCGTGTAGCCGCCTCGCCTTCCGTCCCGTCCAGTCGCGTCATCTCGGAGACCGCCCGACGACTGCGCGCGGACATTAACGCAGGCGGAACGGCCTCCTGCGCGCCCTCATTAACACGGGCACGACGGCCTGTCTCTATGACGGGCGGGCCCCCCTGTCGGAGGGCATGTCCGCCCCATGTCCGGCACCCCCGAAGGTGTCGGACACGATTTCGCTCATGGCGACCCTTTGGAGAGTGCCGCTGGTGGCGGTTTTTTTGCGTCTGAACCCCCAATGGGCCTTTGGGGTCATGTGGAGGCCTCGGTGGAGATGCTCTTATAGCCATCATGTATAATAGTTGGCTGTATGCATGTACTACTTTATCAAAACATGACCCATCTTACACTCACATATTGCATAGGAGCACGTGCTGCAGCTGACTCTTGCATGAGAGCCCGCTTTCCTTCTCTTCTCTTATCTCTCCTCCATGTAGACATAAATATATTACTTAAATCATTATATCCTGGTGACTGTACCTTGTTATACTTGCTCTCACCGTCGCTTCAGGTCTTGTCTAATTAGGAGTAAGTGGTGTGGTGGTTAGGGATGTAAATGGGCCAATAAATGGCGCCAGATAATCCCGTATATGTAGGCTAGTAGTTAATTTCCCAGGAAACAAAACACAATTTTGAACTGTTGATTAAAATAAGTGGGATTAAGTGGCGCAGGTCTCATTTACATCCCTAGTGGTGGTACACTTGTTAACTTATTGGCCTTGTTCTTTCCCCGGGCCGGCACATCCTGCAAGATAATTAAGCCACTAGCCTGCTCGGCGCACTGATCGCAGACACCATGAGAGCTTAGCTGAACTTTCCGACTCTTTTTTGCCTTGAGGTGGTCGGGATCCATAAGGAACTCGATGCTCTTTTGTTTCCAAGTGGCTGTGCGGGTTACTTGATTAGAGGTGCCGGTGACGTCGCCAAAGAGTTGGTGCCTGGAATCACTGGAATAACTGACAGATGATGGCGAAATTTCGGTAGAGTAGAGACCCGAAGTTGACGAACTATGGCAATGTGTTCTCCAAGTCTCGATCCCGTACACATTTACTAGTAGCACTAGCACTACGACTCTACTGGTAGTTAGAGTGGGCGGGAGAAAACAATAGGCATGTGAGCACTTCTATGAGCGCGGACGATTGTCCAAGCTTGCTGTATGGGCCGTCCAGTTCAGAATATATCCCAGCTTCCGTTTCCAACACCATTGATTTTCTATGGAGGGATGGAGCTACGCCCACTTAGCGCCCAAATAGCTCTTTTTCAAAGGGACAGGTGGAGGGAAAACTGGACCTCGGGAAACTCGTTCGTGCTCGATAAGCATGAGAGCGATGTGTGTTCGGTGTGAGAGCAAGGTCCAGGCGCACTGGAACTGCCGTTCTGGACGGTCATGGCTCCTTGGGAAAATGACAAGCGAAATGGCGATCCTTTTCCCGCTCATTTCGCGCTTTTGGCCGGGAGAGGTTGAACGTAGCCGCCGCGCTACTCCTCCTACCTGTACATTGATGGGCAACGCAAGTCCTGCACTTCGAGCGTGTAGGTTTTGGACAGTGCAAAATGGCGTGAGCTCTCTTACGTTCGTACGTGATTCACACGAGCACGTACGCCCCCATAGGCCCGTAGTACAGTAGTACTCCCTCCGTTTTTTAATATAAGATGTTTTAGCATTTGTCCACATTCAAATGTGTACAAATATATGTAGACATATTTTAGTATGTGTGTCCACCAACTTTACTATACATCTAGACACCATGTGCAATCCCTAAAACATCTTATATTAAAAAACGGAGGGAGTAGGAGCGAACTATCCAAAATTTTGATTTCTCGATCCAAACAACCTATAATTACTCACAAATCACTGCCTCACCGTCGTTACTAACTACTCCCTCGGTTTCTAATTATATTTCAGCATGGACTACATACGATGAACATACACAGTAAAATATGTTTAGATATATGTGAATCAGAAAAAAATAAAATATCTTATGTTTAGAAATGGAGTGAGTACTATGTCGAAACATTTTTGGTAAAACAGATTGTATATTCCCCGTGGACCCCGTCCCTTTCCCAAGCCGTGGGTCCATGCCTTCTCCATCCACCGTCTCGCCGACGGCAGTGGGCGGGAATCTCATGGCTTTGACCTTGGCGAGTAGATAGGTTGGTCTAGATTTTCCTAAGGGCGTTACATCAGTGGTGGGAACGGTGCTGCGTCAGAATAAGGTGTCACTGCTTCTTCCCCATCTCGGCGGTGTTCTTATAGCAATGTCATAGGACATGTGCTTGGCCCTCTCGAGTTTTTCAGATCTGGTGAGATTAGTTTATCAGCATGTCGCTTGTGTCTGCCGTTGTTCGTGACGAGGCGGCCAAACCGAGGCGGATGCTCTGGAACGAGTATGTTGATCCGAATGTGGTGGATTTGTTGTTCTTCCCAGACTTCGTCGTTGGGATGCGATGGATCTGGGTACAAGGTATATTCCTCGCTGCAAGCAGCGGGCCTGTTCATCGACTTTGTAGGCTTGTTGGCAATGCTCCTCTGAATCTAGCAATGGTGGAGTCTCGACGTCTCATGCAGCGTGCGGCTCAACGACACTGGAGTTGGGCGATGGCCAATGGCTTTGGTGTGTGTAGGAAATCCTAAAGATAGTTTTGTATTTCTATCTTTTGAGTCGTATCGGCTAGAACATCTAGGGCTCCTTTGATTTAAAGGAATTGCAAAGAATTTGTCAAGGAATGAATCCTATAGAAAATTTTCCTATCTTAGTCATTTGATTTGTAGGATTGGATCATATAGGAACAAATCTTATAGAAATCATTGTACTCTTCCCATAGGAAATCTAACATTCACTACAAGCTCATTTTACAATTCCTTTGGTGGAATCAGATAAATCGTGGTGCATACAAAATTCTATAAGATTGGAGTGTGCAGGACATTGGAATCCCACAATTTTCCTACCAACGATTTTCCTATCCTATTAGTCAAAGAGGCCCCAGTTTTCCCCCTCTCTTTTAGTTTCTGCACGTATGCGTTCATCTAACCTGGTATCGTAGTTGCTCCAAAAAAAAAAAACTACCAAGTCGAATAGTAACTTTTTTTTTGCGGGGAAACAGCTGGTACATTAGAACAAGACTATTACAGAAAGGACCTCCACGAAAGATAAAATTACAACCCAGTCCATCTCCTGTAAGGCGAAGAAGCCGACGAAGGGCAGAACATTCCGGCGGCGCGCCGCCGCCACATCCTCGCAGAATCCTTGGACTAGAGGATGACCCCAGACGGACGGGAAGTCGCCGGCCCTCGAACACCGAAGCGCCTCCATCCTGCACCGCCTGCTGCTTCGCTTGCTTGCTCCAACACCAGCAGCTTCTAGATCTTCAAAAGCCAGAGCCACCCACCTCGAACTCCGGCACGGGGAAGTCGCCCACGGCAGCTGCGACGAGCTGCGAGCGCGACGGAGGTAGTCGATCCACAGCAAAGCTCCGCCGGAGCGCCGCTGTCGAAGGGGAAGAAGAACACCTGCAAAACTCCACTCCGGCCGTGCCACCGCCTCCCCGACGCCGCCGGCTGGAAACCCACACACACCTAGACTATTTACAGGCCGAGATCCGCAGATTCCCCGCCCTCCCGCCGCCGGAGCGGCCGCCGGAGGGCGAGAAATCCGGCGGATCCGCGTCTGCGAGCTGGTCCGCGCGGGTGTCTTCAAGAAATCGCCCTCAGCACTGTGGATGGGGGAGGGGTTCAGTCCGTACATAAGTCGAATAGTAACTTGGTTGCTTTGTGTTCTTAATCTTAATCCCTGGAGTGCCGACGAAGGGCAGAACGTTCCGGCGGCGCGCCGCCGCCACATCCTCGCAGAATCCTTGGACTAGAGGATGACCCCAGACGGACGGGAAGTCGCCGGCCCTCGAACACCGAAACGCCTCCATCCTGCACCGCCTGCTGCTTCGCTTGCTTGCTCCAACACCAACAGCTTCTAGATCTTCAAAAGCCAGAGCCGCCCACCTCGAACTCCGGCACGGGGAAGTCGCCCACGGCAGCTGCGACGAGCTGCGAGCGCGACGGAGGTAGTCGATCCACAGCAAAGCTCCGCCGGAGCGCCGCTGTCGAAGGGGAAGAAGACCACCTGCAAAACTCCACTCCGGCCGCGCCACCGCCTCCCCGACGCCGCCGGCTGGAAACCCACACACACCTAGACTATTTACAGGCCGGGATCCGCAGATTCCCCGCCCTCCCGCCGCCGGAGCGGCCGCCGGAGGGCGAGAAATCCGGCGGATCCGCGTTTGCGAGCTGGTCCGCGCGGGTGTCTTCAAGAAATCGCCCTCAGCACTGTGGATGGGGGAGGGGTTCGGTCCGTACATAAGTCGAATAGTAACTTGGTTGCTTTGTGTTCTTAATCTTAATCCCTGGAGTGCACTGAAGCAACTGTTACCCACAAGCATTCAGAAATGGTTTAGGCTGAACAGAGAGACGCACATGGATCTACTTATTTTTTGACATGTCTAGTGGACTAGTTGGTTCTAGCACGGTAACATTCGGCTAGTGTAGTTTCCACGGGAACAAGGGGTAGTGGGCCGGAGCGGGCACGTTAAGAGCGCACCAGATCCATCTGTTCGAGCCACTGTCCGAGATGTTTGCAGAGGCGAGGAGCACGCACAGTGAGTCCGAGTAAACACGTGCTTGGCTGGTGCTCCCGTGTCAGTGAAGCAGCCAGCAGGCTGCCCATATGGCCGTTTGATGAAATTATTGGAGTGCACTGAAGCAACTGTTATCCACAAGCATTCAGAAATGGTTTAGGCTGAACAGAGAGACGCACATGGATCTACTTATTTTTTGACATGTCTAGTGGACTAGTTGGTTCTAGCACGGTAACATTCGGCTAGTGTAGTTTCCACGGGAACAAGGGGTAGTGGGCCGGAGCGGGCACGTTAAGAGCGCACCAGATCCATCTGTTCGAGCCACTGTCCGAGATGTTTGCAGAGGCGAGGAGCACGCACAGTGAGTCCGAGTAAACACGTGCTTGGCTGGTGCTCCCGTGTCAGTGAAGCAGCCAGCAGGCTGCCCATATGGCCGTTTGATGAAATTATTGGAGTGCACTGAAGCAACTGTTACCCACAAGCATTCAGAAATGGTTTAGGCTGAACAGAGAGACGCACATGGATCTACTTATTTTTTGACATGTCTAGTGGACTAGTTGGTTCTAGCACGGTAACATTCGGCTAGTGTAGTTTCCACGGGAACAAGGGGTAGTGGGCCGGAGCGGGCACGTTAAGAGCGCACCAGATCCATCTGTTCGAGCCACTGTCCGAGATGTTTGCAGAGGCGAGGAGCACGCACAGTGAGTCCGAGTAAACACATGCTTGGCTGGTGCTCCCGTGTCAGCGAAGCAGCCAGCAGGCTGCCCATATGGCCGTTTGATGAAATTATTGGAGTGCACTGAAGCAACGGTTACCCACAAGCATTCAGAAATGGTTTAGGCTGAACAGAGAGACGCACATGGATCTACTTATTTTTTGACATGTCTAGTGGACTAGTTGGTTCTAGCACGGTAACATTCAGCTAGTGTAGTTTCCACGGGAACAAGGGGTAGTGGGCCGGAGCGGGCACGTTAAGAGCGCACCAGATCCATCTGTTCGAGCCACTGTCTGAGATGTTTGCAGAGGCGAGGAGCACGCACAGTGAGTCCGAGTAAACACGTGCTTGGCTGGTGCTCCCGTGTCAGTGAAGCAGCCAGCAGGCTGCCCATATGGCCGTTTGATGAAATTATTGGAGTGCACTGAAGCAACTGTTACCCACAAGCATTCAGAAATGGTTTAGGCTGAACAGAGAGACGCACATGGATCTACTTATTTTTTGACATGTCTAGTGGACTAGTTGGTTCTAGCACGGTAACATTCGGCTAGTGTAGTTTCCACGGGAACAAGGGGTAGTGGGCCGGAGCGGGCACGTTAAGAGCGCAACAGATCCATCTGTTCGAGCCACTGTCCGAGATGTTTGCAGAGGCGAGGAGCACGCACAGTGAGTCCGAGTAAACACGTGCTTGGCTGGTGCTCCCGTGTCAGTGAAGCAGCCAGCAGGCTGCCCATATGGCCGTTTGATGAAATTATTGGAGTGCACTGAAGCAACTGTTACCCACAAGCATTCAGAAATGGTTTAGTCTGAACAGAGAGACGCACATGGATCTACTTATTTTTTGACATGTCTAGTGGACTAGTTGGTTCTAGCACGGTAACATTCGGCTAGTGTAGTTTCCACGGGAACAAGGGGTAGTGGGCCGGAGCGGGCACGTTAAGAGCGCACCAGATCCATCTGTTCGAGCCACTGTCCGAGATGTTTGCAGAGGCGAGGAGCACGCACAGTGAGTCCGAGTAAACACGTGCTTGGCTGGTGCTCCCGTGTCAGTGAAGCAGCCAGCAGGCTGCCCATATGGCCGTTTGATGAAATTATTGGAGTGCACTGAAGCAACTGTTACCCACAAGCATTCAGAAATGGTTTAGTCTGAACAGAGAGACGCACATGGATCTACTTATTTTTTGACATGTCTAGTGGACTAGTTGGTTCTAGCACGGTAACATTCGGCTAGTGTAGTTTCCACGGGAACAAGGGGTAGTGGGCCGGAGCGGGCACGTTAAGAGCGCACCAGATCCATCTGTTCGAGCCACTGTCCGAGATGTTTGCAGAGGCGAGGAGCACACACAGTGAGTCCGAGTAAACACGTGCTTGGCTGGTGCTCCCGTGCCAGTGAAGCAGCCAGCAGGCTGCCCATATGGCCGTTTGATGAAATTATTGGAGTGCACTGAAGCAACTGTTACCCACAAGCATTCAGAAATGGTTTAGTCTGAACAGAGAGACGCACATGGATCTACTTATTTTTTGACATGTCTAGTGGACTAGTTGGTTCTAGCACGGTAACATTCGGCTAGTGTAGTTTCCACGGGAACAAGGGGTAGTGGGCCGGAGCGGGCACGTTAAGAGCGCACCAGATCCATCTGTTCGAGCCACTGTCCGAGATGTTTGCAGAGGCGAGGAGCACGCACAGTGAATCCGAGTAAACACGTGCTTGGCTGGTGCTCCCGTGTCAGTGAAGCAGCCAGCAGGCTGCCCATATGGCCGTTTGATGAAATTATTGGACCACCCTCTTCCTTGTCCTACTACCAGTACTTGCCAGAATGACAGATGATCTCGGCAGCCCTACCTGGTCCCTGACTGTCAGCCTCGGAGAACGGCAACTACTCCTGCATTTTGACCGTAGACTCAAGACTCCGGTAATGATGACCGCCGGTAAAATTTGGGCATCAACTTACAGTACTAGTAATCATGGACTATTCACAGGCTCCTGGTCGATTAACCGAGACTCGAGAGATGAAATCGTCGGACACAACGTACACAATATTTTTACAGAGATTCGGGCGAAAGGGGCAGAGAGAGATTTGTAGTCAGGCGCTCCTAACGGTACTCTGTGCACATGCTCAGCGCACGGATTAGGAGTTAAATAAGCATCAGAGTGAGCCTCTCTCCTCATCGGCACCAACCGGACATGATTCAGTATTCCTCTACCGTACCATGCTCCCGTGCTCCAGCGTCGCATCGACCGATCGCATCCGCGTTTTCAGATCATTTAACCAACTTTCCAGGGCCCTTTCTGTAGCGAGCAGCAGAAGGGATGGATGGAGTACTGCGATGCCAATGCCGTTGTACGCTAACGCTATCCAAATCTCTCCAAGACTGTGTTGGTAGCAAACTCCAAAGCAGCAGGTTTAGTCTGCACATGCGTAGGACGGTAAACAATATGGTGGTAGTGCAGTGAAGCGGGGAAGACTTGGGTAGGATCTGCCCTTAGGTGAGATCGATTTTTTTGAAAATTCAAAACATGTCGAAAAATTCCGGAAAAAATAGACAACACGCATCTATGTTACATATGCAACGTCAAAAATTGGCAGCTTCAAATTCGACTTATACTTAGAGAGGCAAAAAAGAGAAATTTCGGTGTGAGCACCTAGATAATGTAAACTGTATGGTGCTTTTATCAGTATGTACACGCTGTGTGCTGCGTGGGTAGGGAGAAGAATGAGTAGTGAGAGGCTGAGAGCTGAGTCACAAATCTGAAAGATATTTTCGGCCAGCTATAATAAACCACAATTTGCGCATGACATGATTTTACTCCTTGCACAACCCAACTCCATGGTACTCCCTCCGTTTCAGTTTACAAGGCGCACGTATACCTAGGTCACTAATTTTACCCGTGTAATATAAATTATATAATACAAAAAATATATCATCTGAAAATAGAACATTTGAGCTTTGTAATGGTATATTTTTTATAATTTATACTTTTTATTATGTTGGTCAAATTGACAACCTAGGGGTACGCGTATGCCCTGTAAACTGAAACAGAGGGAGTATTTGAAATGCATTTTAAACCCATTTTTAGCCTTTTTTTTTTTGCAAAGGTCATAAAAAATATCGATTTTTCACGGAACGACTTTGTGAACATACATAATACGTACTTGTAATTTTATTTTATTTTAATGTGTTTTCTAAATAGCGAGTGCCAAAGTGGATTTTACAAAGGTGAATATGTACCTGGTATTTAAAATGCATTTTAAACCCTCTTTTAAATGTCAAAAAATATTCACGCATAGATCTTAACATCTTATGTGTTCACGAATTAATTTCGCGAAGAACCGACATTTTTTGTAGCCCGTGTAAAAAAGTCAAAATTTGGTGCTTAAATAAATCTCTTCACAAGTTTTTTTTTGTCTTTTTTGGAAAGGTCACAAAAAATATAGATTTTTTCGTGGAATGAATTTTTGAACACATAGAATATGTTTTTGTAAAATTGTATTTCAGTTTTTGTGACATTTGAAATATGTTTTTAAATAGCAAGTGCCACAGTGGATTAAAAAAGAACTTTCTCCATTACTACTGTACCATCGGTCCGTCACCTGTATTTTCAGCCCCTCTCTTTATTGCTCCCGTTACCATGTTCACGTCCTTGAAATTTGTCCCACTGTAGTAGTGGAGTAACGTATACGTAGATGTATTAATAGATCCTTACAAAATTGGCGACATGGGCTATTTTCCCGCTTATCCCGGCCTCCCATTTGACCAACAATATTATGTAAGGATTCCAATTGACCAGCAGCACCGGTATAGTTTAACTTGCAGCTGAAAATAATAGCTGGTAAATATAGGCCATCACAATCATTTTCTTGGGCATACAATCCAAGCAGAGCTAGCTGCCATCTCTACAATCAAAATTGACTTCCTCTAATTTTATGCATTCAATTTCATTACATATCAAGCAAATGGATGTATCTCTACAAAATCCCATCTGGAAAAAAATGAAAGAACACAACAAAATGCTCCGACAAAATAAATAGTAATTATTTACGTCAGAAAACAAAAATGTAATTATTTACGTCAGAAAACAAAAATGTTTTACCATTTCAAATTGATGAATATTTGATGAAAACCCTACCGCACTTCCTCTTTAGAACAATTTCTAAAGCATGAAAGTATTTCCATAAATACCCTCACAACAATAAATGCTGATTATTTGTGTCGGACAATAAAAATTCAGATTTACATATTCCGCAATCTTTAATATCTTCGGAATCTACTCATTTTACAAACACAAATTATTCTAATCTGAAAAACACCCCAACTTCAACAATTTCCAAAACCTAAACAAATTTTAGCTACAAACTTCTTACAATTTCAGTAATAAAAAAGTACAACCAACAGAATACTACAACAAAATGGAACCATATTTGATCAACTCAAATCAGCTAGCATATTTCGAGGTAATACAACTTAAATCTATCTAATTACGTAGTTACATTTCAAAATTACTTGATCAGATGACTATTTGCGAAGAAAAAAAAACATATCCTCTAATTATGGATTGAATTTAAATTTCAAAATTACTTGATCAGATGACTATTTGCGGAAAAAAAAACTCCGACTACGGATTGAATTTAAATTAAATTTAATACATTCTCACATAATGTGTTCCCTCTAATTATTGAGTTAACTTAAATATCTAATGCAAAAAATACAAACATATTGTACCAAATCGAATAGGTTAATATTTAGATACAACATAACTGAACTCCCTCAAATTATGCAATTCAAATTAATAAACGCTCACATTGGACTTAACTCACTCTAACTACGTAGTTAAATTTAGAAAATGGTTGACATTTCTATTCACAAAAAATATTGACTTCAATTCAATGAATGCTCGAATTGAACTTAAATCTCTCTAATTTCACCATTTCTGTTCACAAAATATATTTTGTAACAAACACACAAAAATAAAATATATTCACAAAAATATCCATCAAAAGCAATCTAGAAAACTTCCCAATTTGAACATTTTTTGAAAACTGAACAATTTTTGAACGTAAGCTCTCTTTGCATATCAGTAATTTTCAAAATTACACACTTTTTAGAAAATGACATTTCCAAATTTGAATTTTACCACACGGGCGACAAAATGCAAACTCATTTACTCTAATTGTGGATTGCTCTCAAATTGAATTTTAGCTAAGCATATTTTATAATTTAGAACTACTGCCTTTCTTCACAACATATATACCTCAACTAAAAAAAATTAAAAAATATCACATAATATTTTCAGCAAGCGTGCGGCGTGGCGCCCGACTATGAAGTTCAATTACAAAATTACTGCGTATTTGATCAGATCTATTATACAAATAATATACTAAAATGTACAATCCTATCCCTTTCCAATAACAATAACCATACACTCAAATAAAACTTTTTTGACACCACGGGTGTGGCGTGACGCCGCACTACATTTACCTAGTAATGGAAGAATTACCATGGGAGTCCTCGATGAGAGCATGGCCCGGATCTGCCTTTTGCCGAGGGAGCACAGCGAGCAGAGTACAAATCGCCTGCTCATTGCAGCATTAGCACTAAACTTACTCGGTAAACTCGGCCTGGTTTTTTTTTTTGAAATCACTCGGCCTGGTTATTTAACCTGCTCTAGTAATACGGACACGCCGGGCCCGCAGCTCACACGGTGCCACTGACACCTTGCGTCCGGCTTTACCCTCCCTGGCCCCACCGGGCGGAGACCCACGCGACGCCAGAGGCCTTCACCGGCATCGACAGCCTGTCATGGCGCTCGCGCTTAACGTTAACTAAACACCTCATAAAGCGCGCGCACTCCCAGCCTTTACCGTTCAGATGAGAGAGAACGCCGCAGAAAAGGCGGGGAGACGAAAACAAAAGAAAACGCGCACACACCCACGAGTTAAAAATAAAACGGCCTCGAAACCCACCCAAACCCCTCCCTTCCCCTGCAAATGCAAACGCGAACGCGAGCGCAAACCCACACTGTCTCGCTCCCCATGAAAGCCTAAATGCCAAAGCCGTCAAGCCGATGATGACAAGACATCGAGAGGGAGCGTTTCTCTCTCCCTCCTCCTCCCTGCTCCCGCGATGCCGCCGCCGCGGCTGCTCTTCCTGCTCGTCATCGTGGCGTCGGCTGCCTTCACGCGGGCGGCCACGACGCCCCCGCGTCGCCGCCGGTGGCGCGCACGGCGGAGGTGCAGGCCCAAATCGACGCGCTGCTCGCCTTCCGCGCCGCGCTGAGCGACCCCTACGCCGCCATGTCCGGCTGGAACGCCTCCTCGCCCTCCGCGCCCTGCTCCTGGCGCGGCGTCGCCTGCGCCGCGCCCGTCTCCGGCCGCGTCGTCGAGCTGCAGCTCCCGCGCCTCCGCCTCTCGGGCCCCGTCTCCCCGCGCTCGGCTCCCTCCCCTACCTCCAGAAGCTCAGCCTCCGCTCCAACGCGCTGACCGGCGCCATCCCGCCGGCCCTCGCCCGCCTCGCCGCCCTCCGCGCCGTCTTCCTCCAGGACAACGCGCTTCCGGCCCCATCCCGCCGTCCTTCCTCGCCAACCTCACCGCGCTCGACACCTTCGACGTCTCCGCCAACCCCTCTCCGGCCCCGTCCCGCCTCCCTCCCTCCACTCCTCAAGTACCTCGACCTCTCCTCCAACGCCTTCTCCGGCACCATCCCGCCCACCCTCCCCACCTCGCGCCCAACCTCCAGCGCCTCAACCTCAACTCCAACCGCCTCCGGGGCACCGTCCGGCGTCGCTGGGGGCTGCAGGACCTGCATTACCTCTGGCTCGACGGGAACCTCCTCGAGGGCACCATCCCGTCCGCGCTCGCCAACTGCTCGCCCTGCTCCACCTCAGCCTGCAGGGGAACGCGCTCCGCGGCATCCTGCCGGCCGCCGTCGCCGCCATACCCGCTGCAGATCCTCTCCGTGTCGCGCAACCTGCTCTCCGGCGCCGTCCCGGCCGCCGCGTTCGGCGCCGAGAGGAACTCCTCGCTGCGCATCCTGCAGCTCGGCGGCAACCAGTTCTCCATGGTCGACGTGCCGGGTGCGCTCGGCAGGGATCTCCAGGTCGTGGACCTGGGGGGCAACAAGCTGGGCGGCCCCTTCCCCACGTGGCTCGTCGAGGCGCAGGGGCTCACGGTGCTCAACCTCTCTGGCAATGCGTTCACCGGCGATGTGCCGGCGGCGGTCGGGCAGCTTACTTCGCTGCAGGAGCTGCGCCTTGGAGGCAATGCTCTCACTGGCACCGTGCCTCCGGAGATTGGCAGATGCGGTGCTCTCCAGGTGCTTGCTCTCGAGGACAACAGCTTCTCGGCGAGTTCCCGCGGCTCTTGGCGGTCTCCGGCGGCTCAGAGAGGTTTATCTTGGTGGGAACTCTTTCGCCGGCCAGATTCCGGCGGCTTTGGGGAATCTCTCCTGGCTGGAAACATTGTCAATGCCGAAGAATCGTCTCACTGGTGGCTTGCCCAATGAGCTTTTTTGCTGGGCAACCTGACATTCTTGGACCTCTCTGATAACAAGCTCGCTGGTGAAATTCCTCCTGCCATTGGTAATCTGCCTGCTCTCCAGAGTTTGAATTTGACCGGCAATGCTTTCTCAGGCCGCATTCCGGCGACCATTGGCAACCTGTTGAACCTGCGAGTGCTTGATCTCTCTGGTCAGAAGAACCTCTCGGGCAATCTCCCGGCAGAGCTTTTCGGTTTGCCACAGCTGCAGTATGTTTCTCTGCGATAACTGTTCTCCGGTGATGTTCCAGAAGGGTTCAGCAGTCTGTGGAGTCTGCGGCACCTCAACATCTCGGCCAATTCTTTCACAGGGTCAATCCCGGGTACATATGGGTACATGGCATCACTGCAGGTGCTCTCGGCCTCCCACAACACATCTCCGGGGAGGTGCCCCAGAGCTGCCAATTGTTCCAACCTGACCGTGCTTGACCTCAGTGACAACCATCTGACTGGGCCAATTCCAAGTGATCTCTCACGGCTTGGCGAATTGGAGGAGCTTGACCTCAGCCACAATCAGCTGTCCAGCAAGATACCAGAGATTTCCAACTGCTCGTCGCTTGTCACTCTCAAGCTTGATGACAACCATCTTGGCGGCGAGATACCGGCCTCTCTTGCCAACCTCTCGAAGCTGCAGACACTTGATCTGTCGTCCAACAACATTTCAGGCAGCATCCCTGTTCCATTGGCTCAGATTCCAGGCCTTTTGTCATTCAATGTGTCGCACAATGACCTTACGGCGAGATACCGGCGATGCTTGGCTCCCGCTTTGGCACCCCCTCAGCATTTGCTTCCAACCCTGATCTGTGTGGTGCACCATTGGAGAGCGAATGCAGTGAATACAGGGCACCGGAAGCGACAGAGGCTGCAGCGCCTGGCTCTTGTGATAGGTGCGTGGCTGCTGCGTCGCTGCTCCTTGTGTTGTTGTGCTGCTGCTGTGTGTTCGGCTTGCTGCGGTGGAGGCGCAGGTTCGTTGAGAAGCGTGATGGTGTCAAGAAGAGGCGACGCAGCCCTGGACGGGGCAGTGGGTCGAGTGGCACAAGCACAGAGAGCCAGACAAAGCTGATCATGTTCAATTCCAGGATCACCTATGCGGACACGGTGGAGGCGACGGCAGTTTGATGAGGAGAATGTGCTTAGCCGCGGCCGCCATGGTCTCATGTTCAAGGCTGTTACAGTGAAGGAACCGTGCTGGCCATCTTGCGGCTTCCTTCGACCTCAGCTGATGGTGCCGTGGTGGTTGAGGAGGGCTCGTTCAGGAAAGAGGCCGAGTCTCTAGGCAGGGTGAAGCACAGAAACCTCACTGTCCTCCGTGGCTACTACGCCGGGCCTCCACCGGATGTTCGTCTGCTGGTATACGACTACATGCCCAACGGCAACCTCGGCACATTGCTCCAAGAAGCGTCTCACCAAGACGGCCACATCCTCAACTGGCCAATGAGGCATCTCATCGCCCTTGGTGTCTCCCGTGGCCTTGCATTCCTCCACCAGTCCGGTGTCATCCATGGAGATGTCAAGCCACAGAACATCCTCTTCGATGCTGATTTCGAGCCACACTTGTCTGATTTCGGCTGGAGCCAATGGTGGTGACTGCCGGTGCCGCCGCAGCCGCGCTGCTGCATCCACTTCTGCTACGACACCGGTTGGTTCGCTTGGCTATGTCGCCCCAGACGCGGCAACTGCTGGGCAGGCTACACGGGAAGGTGATGTCTACAGCTTTGGCATTGTGTTACTGGAACTGCTCACTGGCCGGCGCCCTGGCATGTTCGCCGGGGAGGACGAAGACATTGTGAAGTGGGTGAAGCGGCAGCTGCAGAGAGGGGCAGTGGCCGAGCTGCTCGAGCCGGGTCTGCTGGAGCTCGACCCGGAGTCGTCCGAGTGGGAGGAGTTCCTGCTGGGATCAAGGTCGGCCTGCTCTGCACCGCCTCCGACCCGCTGGACCGTCCGGCGATGGGAGACGTGGTGTTCATGCTCGAGGGCTGCCGCGTCGGCCCGGACATCCCCTCCTCCGCTGACCCAACATCCCAGCCATCCCCGCGTAGTCTCCGGCATCCCTCAGCCGGCATTGTCAGATTCAGTTCAGTAGCTTGTACCATTTTTTCTGTAATTCTTTTCTTAGTTCAGATTAGTGCTTGGCCCAGGCAAGTGGGGGAAGTAGCCGTTGGGGTTTCTAATCTCGTGGTTAGGGTGGTGTCAGTGCTGGGAAGCCAAGGACCATGTGGTGCTTGGCACGGCATGATGCTCCTCTGCCATGGCACGTTGCTGAGGTTAGTGGGCGCGCATGTGGGGTTCCCACGGGCAACGGCTACTGATGCATTGGTCTCCTCTCCTCTCTTGGCCATCCATTTCTTGGCTGCTCTGTACTCTCTCCGTGTACTCTGTAGGAAATTGATTCGTGGGGGCCTGCTTGGCTTCTTGGGATCTTGTCTTTAATATCATTTTTAACATGCCTGCTAGATCTTTGTAATGTTGTGCTGCGCTGTACATTTTGTCTGCATTTTGCTATCTCGATTGGTTCAAGAGGATCGGGGAAAATGATGATGGTTCATGACCGTTAGCTTGTTCTTTTCCTCTGCACAAAATGATTAGTGTTACTAAATTTGCCCCGGATAATGAGAAGGGGACCCTCGCTTATCCCTTGTCTTGCTGGATGGATACACTATCTGTTTGTGCACTTTGTTTTTCTTGGGCAACTGGATGAAGAAATAATTTGGAACAGTGTATTGGCCTGAATGGCCACCACTGGTTACGTTTATTTGGCAATTAGCGGGAGATCGTGGCGCAACGGTGCTCCACCATTGTACTTGTATTCCGTCCTGGCGTTTGCTAATCTCGTCAGTTGGACGCACGGCCAGATGCACACTGTTGCAAATTTAGGATCTGTATTACCATATCAGTCAAGTGAATTATATGGGGAACCAAATGCGCATCGAAAGTACAAGGCATCGGACAGCCAATTTTGCAAAGAGTGAATGCTCCATCAAGATGGGCTTAAGTGAGCAGCAGTTTTCTGCATTGCAGTTGTGGACATGCTTTGCTTGATTTGTAAATTCTTACTATCATTTAGTACTTGCTATATTCCACATTTCTCATTTCATGTCAGTCTACTGAGTTGGCATTCCGTTCTACGGACTGAATGTGCATGGCTACATGCCGTTAACTGAAGACCACCATGATCACCAGAGCACTCATACATAGCCGTTCATCCAATCCACACGAGCACTGTTCACGGTCAAGGAGCCAAGGAAGAATCGCACAAACTCGCACGCACCACGATCCCTCATATTTCGAGCCAGTAGATCGACCTGCCTGCAGGGACGGATCTAGAAATTTAACTTTGGGTGTTCAAATTCAAACCAACAGAAAACATAAAGGTGAAAAATTGAAAATGTGCCTCGAAATCTGGCCAGGTCACTGCCCCCGCAGCCACCATGCCCATGACGTCCGCCACGTCGCGGTCACCACCGTCACAAGAGCAACAAATCACCCGACCGACCGACGCCCAAACCTAGATCTGGCATGAGACGGGGGCACTGCCCGCGCAACCACCGCGACCGTCGTCCTCTTTGAAGATTACCCGAGGCCGCCACCCGGATCCCTTCTCCATCGCATGCTCGCCGTCCAGGGTGCCGCGCCGCATTAGCCGGAGACCCCCTGTGAGGGCGGCCCGCTACCGCCGACTACCCCGCGCTTTTCCCAATGGCGGCAAGGGGACGGAGCAAGGAGACGAGGAGGTGAGGGGAGGTGTGGTGATACCGAGTCTCATCCGTGCCGACCCTCGGGAGCGACGCGGACGCGACAAGTTACATATATGCGTGTGGCACACAAGTGTTAACTAAATGTGATAACGATCAAACGGCTTCGGTTGTGCATGTGTATGTCCATTTAACCATGCGCGTGAGTAGTTCTAGTGGCATGAAGAGGCAATGTTGTTTGGTGTGAGAGCATAAAGCTGGGGTGCGGGCCACATTTGGTAATCCTTGTTTGCTAATTCCAGTTTAAGCGAGAGAGAAAAAAGCAAGGCATACAACCAACTAGATATATGCCACTATACACTATATACATGAAATTTCTGTAGAAAAAATTGGGTGTTCAGCTGAACACCCATGCACCATGGTGGATCCGTCCATGCCTGCCTGCAACTCGAGACACCACAGATTTTTCTAAGTTTTACTCGAAGTTTGAACCTCAGTGAGCAGAGGGAGTAGGTGAATGCAACAAACCTAGACCATCTTGTCAACCAGATGGCACCCTAGTTACCGTGTAGTCGATAGCTGTTCGGCCGGGCAGCCGGGATCTTGACCTACGAACCCTGAACCAGTAGCATGTGCCATCGATGAACGAACCTGGCAACGAGCAACTTGCAATGACTGTTGTGCATCTGCATATCACCGTGTAGGTGTGGCTAGCTCTGGTGTATCTACAGAGTGCAGTAAATTTTACTGTCAGGATTCAGGGAAAGCCTGGAGCTGGACGATGAATTATTGGGGAATGGGGAGCCACCACACCAGCGCGGGCAATCAGCTCGAAGCAGCGGCTGGTGCTAGGAGTAAATTCTTGCTGGAGTGAGTGAGTGAAGCCATACCTCACCGGAGCAACCAACTACTCATCACTCGGCGGCCATGTTTGCTCTCTGCAGGATAGGACGCTGGCCTCTTCTGCATGATTGCCACAGTCCTCCACGATGCTGTATGGGAGCTACAGTTTTCCGATACAGATGCCGTTGTGTTATGTTTCTCCATGTGCCATGCCGTCAGTCACGGTTTTACCCTTCCACTCTTGCGTCCTGGCACACTGGAGTGGCGCTAGATCGGTGTGTAGGTAGATGAGTACTCCATCTGTTCCATAATACTAAAAAATCCCTTTATCTAAAAAATCTGTTCCATAATACATCATCCACTGTTTTTAAATTTTAAATAAAAGATGTTTTACCTATTTCACATGTTGTCTAGATGCATAAAGTGAGTGAACATACACACTAAAATGTGCGTAGATACATTTGTATATATATGAATGTGAACAAAAGCTAAAACATCTTATATTTAAAAACACAGAGGGATTATAAAATGTTTTGAGTCATTAGGTGTTTGACATATTATTTAGATTCAAACTAAAATGAGTGCATATATACACTAAAACGTGTCGACATGTGAATGTGGAATAGGCCTAAAACATCTTATATTGTGGAAAATTGGGAGTACATGACTATGCCTTGAAGCTACGGGCACAGATGCTTAGCTGTGCTCAAAGTCGGGACACTTTCAGTCACTGCCACATAGGCCTATTACTTGTAGGGTCGACATGTTAGCATGTTGCATTTTTTTTTTGCTCTCAATGCATTATATGAACAATAAAACAAGGGAAATTTTAGTAAATTAAGAACTTGCATCAAGGGAATTAGATATACTACTACCAGTATGGCAGGGAGGAGCAAATCAACAAATCCAACCAAATCGGCTAAAGAAATTGGAAAATCAAAGAGAGAATATATGCACTCATTTTACTGCGAGGACATTTCTGCGCCGCTGCGTGGGGGGGGTAAGAGGCTGGGTGGGGCCGTCACGGTCGCTTGCTCCCTAGGTTCGCCCGTCGGTTGTCGCAATCGCTAGGTCTAGTACTAGACTAGTACAAAATGGAGAAAAGTGGGACAAACGGGTCCCGTTTTCACATCTTTATCTGCTGTCGATGTGTGTCAACGTCTTTGTGCGCCTGGTCATGTGAGAGAACGCGGAGCAGTGTTGTGCCGCCGTGGGCCGGGTGTATTGGGCCGACATGCATAAAATATTTGTTTCTCAGAATATTGGGTATTCCTATGAATACATAATAGAGGTGCATACCTAGCGCCGTGACTCAAACTCATGTCTTCCAAGTTAGAGAATCTCAATTGTGAAGCAACACCACCAATTCATAAGTCAACAACAAGAGCTTAGGCTTGATCATGGGCCGCCATTGCTGCATGAACAAGTTTTGAACACAATGTCAGCAGGCTGCCATAGCCTCAGTCGTAAATTTATCGCGAATAGCTCACAACGTTCAGCTCTGAGTCACAAATAGGATACATACCACCCTACTAGCAAACCCATTTAAGATAGCAGAAAGCTCGGAAAAATACTGACTGACAAGCAACATTAAGCATATATCTCACCCCACTCCACATAAAAACAGAGGAAGTAAACATGAAAATAAAATGTGGTCCACAAATTCTGGGAGGCCACAAGGGCATTAGATGGGCCACATCTTTTTGCAATTTGATCGCTAGAAGGTAATCGTCCACGGGCCATGATTTCATAACATGTTTTGGCACTGTCATTATTTCTACGTCGTTAAGCACGCCTAATTTTGATTTGTCAAAAGTGCAACAGCAAAAAAGCATGACAGAATATCTGTATTGCAATCGTGAATTTATTTGAACCCGCGAATATCTTTTCAAACCCCGTGAGCACTTTGTTCAGATTTTTTTCTGAAGCATGTGGACTTCTTTTGAACTCGTGAACCCAATTTTTTTTTTGTAATAGATGAATCGTGAACGAAAATTTTGTTATGTATTTTTTCCATTATGATTTATATGGACACTTTTTTGATTTTTTAAATGATAGATGATCTGTTTACCTAATTTTCCAGGGTGCAATAATAATTATTTGTTGCTCGGTTTTTGTTGGACAAACATAAAAAATCTTGTAGTTTGATGGGAACCAAATTTTCGACACATTACAAATTTTTCGTTGTTAATTTGCACAGTTTAGTAACGAAATAAGAATAGAAAATATCATTTTTCATTCTAACATCAAGTGCAAATTCTAGCAGAAGGTTTTGGATAAATTATAGCAGGAGGTTGTACGCACACAAAACCGAAACTAATATGGCGCACGCGCGAAGGAGGGAGAAGCACGACGCAGAAACAAAGAAAAAAATACTGCGCCACCTTCCCACGCGAGCGACGCGATTTCTTTTCCGGGGCCGCTATCCGTGGGCCTTCGAATAGACTCACTCATGCGATAGATAGGGCGACCCAGTCGGCTTGTGATGGGCCTTGCTCGATCCGTGGGCTGTATATTTGGCATGTGTGTGTGTGTGCCGTCCTTCCTTCCTCCTCGCTCGTCGTCTCCCCATCCAGTACAGCAGGCACTCACAGACTCGCAGCACCAGCACACTTCCTCCCTCAGCGCTCCTCCCACCGTCTCGAAAACAGTAGATCGAAGTCGAACCCCACGCCAGAACCTGCATTTTGTGCTTCTTACTCCGCTTGGTCTGTCACCGCCCGTCGGCGCCGCGCGCTACAGCCGCCGCCGGCCGCTTGAGCCGCCGCCGCCCGCCCGCTTGAGCTGGCCCCGCGTTGTAGCCGCCCCCGCCCGCCCGCTTGAGCCTGCTCGACGCCAAGAAAAATCCAAGGTTCAGTATCGGGACTAACAGCTGAGAAGTTCCAAGAGGATAACAAGTTGTGGGGAGACAGAGTGGACGTGCACGCGGCGCCGGCGGCTTCAGCGCACGCGAGGCAACTCAGGCAAGTGTACCTAATCACAAGTGCGTTTATCACTGCAGACTGGACGATTTTTTCTTCATATAATATATGCCTGTTTAGGGTATGTTTGATTTTAGCCCATGTCCACCACACCAAAATATTGGCTAGCCAAAATTTTGGTTGAGGTATTAGCTGCCCAAGATTTGGCCAATGTTGGCAAGAAAAGTGAACTAGAGTTGGCAAGAGGAATAGGGCATGCCAAAATATTGGCCACAATCCAAACGAGCTACAGAATTTTGGTCATGACCAATTTTTTGGTAAGGCACACACTGGATATAAACCAAACGTACCCTTTCCCCAACTCGTCTCTTCTACTCTCTATTTCACCGATGCGGACGGAGTGGATTTGTTTAGGGAGATATTTAATCAGATGGGTTTGGAACCAGTACATGTTCTATTTAATTTTGAATGGCACATGGTAACTGATACTGTCAAGTCTCAAAACAGGAAGCATTGTCGGTAGGCCGAGAGCAACAATACTGATAATTGGATATGCGAGCGTCTCAAAGTAATTATCAATGTACTAAATAAATTTGCATCTGGTTACCTCTGTGAAAGAAGAATTTTTTGTCAGAAATTTCACAATGTTAAGATTTTGCTCCATTCTTTTTGCTCATCGCGTTAATCAGTTGATTTGGAAACAACATTCCCAGTAATGGTCGTTATTGCAGATTTAAGGAAGCAGATTGCATGTTTGTTACTTTTCCATGCTCACTTCATTTGTTTGTACAATCTTGCAAAAGTTGGTCCAATAGATTCGTGAATTAGTTCTTGATTCAGAATATAGGAACCTCTTGAAGTATTATATTTTTTGTTACACTTGTGCTCTCAGTTAAGCCATTAGAATTTCATGATTTAGAAGAGTTTATAAAGGGGTGTCTCACAAAAACACGATAGCAAGAGAATTACTCCATTCCGGTCCCTTATCCCTATGTGAAGTAGGCTGTCCTATAAAACGAGCATTACTATTTACGAGTGCATAGCGACCTTTTTGTTCCAGATCCCGCTATAGTCATGTGATTTGTTTGCTCTGCCTGCTCATTCAGGATGTGCCATTGCCTTCGCAAGGAGAGTTTTGTTTTCTTGCTGATGTGCTTCATTCTGTGAGATGGACACGTCTTTTGTCTGGTCTTGCAGAGATGGGAGTCCAGGACTACCCTATGTCTAGTACTCAAAATTACTGCTCATTTTATTTGTGAGATGAAGCATGTCCTATGTTTGCTACTACAGAGTTCATAGTTGATTTGCTATGTACTTCTTGCTACGAATATAGCTTATGTTTGTCATTTAGAGTTTCTTGAAATAGATTAGCAGCAACTCTGATTCTAGCTACACACACTCATGTCCATGCCATGTTGGATGCAGGTTTTGCTTCTCAGGTTGTATTGTCCTCTTATCGCTCCCTCTTTGCTTGCCTGATGCGGTCCTCTTAACTCTTTACAGGTACCCTTAGTAAATGATACTTTTTTTCTAAAGATAGTACAGTTTGTATGGTTTGAAAATTTAACCTGATCCTCAGTGTGATGAAATTTAATTTGTACTAGAGTACTATTCAGAGAACTCCCCCGGAGATACTTATAATATACGTAACTGAAGGACCATTTTCCTTGCTGTCGAGCGTATTGCTGCCAGTCACTTGGCTCCATGCCGACATCGACATACTAGGTGACACGTTCTTCTCATTTTCTCTGTGAATTCTGATCCTTTTTTAGTTGCATTTACCAGATCAAAACATTGGTTTGGTCCTCTTAACATGGTGATGTCTACATTTATTTGGAGGAAGTAGAGATCTAGGTTTGATGATATCTTTGAGCTAACGTGAATAATTTATCAGAATATTTGATCCGGACTGGAGAGTGAAGTGGGGAACGAGCAATGGCGCTCGAATCTGGTGGCGACATCACCGCGAAGAGACCGCGTCTGCGGGAAGACGACGAGACCAACCAACATGATGCTTCGCCAGCGGCGGCGGCTGCACTCGACCACCTTTCGGCGCTGCCAGAGGTGCTGCAGCTGCGCATACTGTCCTTGCTCCCGCTCAAATCCGCCATCCTCACCTCGTCCCTCTCCAGCTCCTGGCGCCACCTCTGGGAGCGCCGGTGGCAGGACGACGAGAACCCCTCCACCCTCCACCACCACCTCCTCCCGTCCTCCTCCCCATCCCCCAAGAAGCTCCTCGACTCTCTCGAGCTTCGCCAATCCCAGGGGCGGGGGTGCCTCGACCGCTACTCCCTCGTTGTCGACACCCGGGCCATGAGTGCCCGCCAGTTCAGCCGCTACCTCGACGCCGCCGCCGGCTGTGGCGTCGAGGACCTGCGCGTCGAGTTGCGGAGCCCGCCAGCCCTGGCCACGCTTCGCTTCCCCTTCCTGGCGGCGACGGCCAGCCCCGGCCTCGCACGCCTCACACTCCACGGCATCGAGGTCTCCGGCCTCAACTTCCGGGCCGCGAGGCCGTGCTCTGCTCTCGAGGTTGTCCGGCTCCACTCCGTCCGCATTGACGACAGGGGTTTGGCAAGGTTGCTAGCGCTGTGCCCCTGCCTCCGCGTCCTCAGCCTGCACTCCTGTGATGACCTCCGTCGAATCACTGTGACCGCGGCGATGGGGCTGAGGCTGAAACTGAGGAGCGTCACTATTGTAGAGTGCAGCAGGGTTGTTGAGGTGGACGTCGCCGCGGTTTCTAGCCTCCGGTCGTTTCGTTACAGTAGCGGTTTCCTCTCATCGTTCTATCTCCCCGGCGGCGCATGCTTTGCTGACCTCTACATCCATTTCGGCGTTCAAAGAAGCTGCAATGTCCTCATCTGCAAAAAGGTTTGTTGGGGTTCCTTTGATTTTTCCCGATGTTACCAGCCTGATTATCTTACTCATATGTTATTTTGTGTGTGACTATATCAGGTGTTCAGTGAATGGTTTGAAAGCCATGTATGCTCAAGACTCACAACGCTCACTATCTGTAGCAATGTCCTCTTTGTATGTTCTTCTCTATTGGAGTTCATTCTGTAATGCTATCTGTTGATTCATGGATTGTTTGTTAACCTTGAATGCCATCTTAGGTTGTGTCTTCCTTGCCTAATGCAATTGGGCATGCAGAATTGGCCAAGACGGGCAACTATTTTAAGAGCATGACAGAGCTACAGTTGCTTATGTTAGAAATGAAGGCCCCTGACCTTGCGAACATCTACGTTTTCCTCAAGAGCAGCCAATGTCGTAATCTGGAGAAGCTTTTTGTGCAGGTTTTACACCCACTGCGCATTTTACATTTTGAGTTGCTTGGTAGTCAGTCTTTAATTTTTATTACAGTGGCATCTTTGATGTGTTCTTATTTCATTATAATGCTTTTAAATGATTGCGGCTTCTTCTTGCAGCTCCCTAGCATCCCCAGCGAGGCCTTGGTGGATCCGTTTGACTATGTGGGGGTAGAGCCGCCAGAGGATGGTTTAGAAAGCCTTCAGGTGGTAAAGATTGTGAACTTCAACTAGGACCGGATTAAGCTGCAGCTATTGTGTTTCTTGTTGAGGAAGGCTACCACTCTCCGTAAACTGCTACTGGTCACGCCCAGCTTGATTCCATCCAATGTGCCCGGCATTGAGAAGGCAGACCTTTTATTTCTTGCAGAAGCTGGTGCGAATGGAAAAGTAATTATCAGGGAGTCCGACGATGCTGCGACGCAACCTTTTCATTCAGATGTCTTTGCTGACTTTTAGTTGCTCGTCACAAAGCTCCATAAAATCCCAATGGGAACAACTTTTGTCTATGGATATCAGAATATTGTTTTTGAGGTAGTTATCTTTTTCATGACTCAAAATCATTTTCTTCTCATGCAAACTGCAGTCAACTCGTCATGTCTCATACTGTCATACATGAAATTGTGTTTCTTCTTTTTTTATGGATTAACAGGTGAAATTTTTTGTGAAAAGGGAGCTCAGATTGGCAAGGTGGGTAGTGTTTGTGGGCTTCAAGAGGAAGATAGTCACCATGGACAAGCCGCGACAAGGGTGATCAATCTAAACCGTAGATGGCAAGGTGAGCTATGACTGCTGGAGTAGACCGCAGCCTGGGAATAATATTGTCTGTTCTGCAAGTACCAACTACACTTTTAGAAAACCAATCTCAATCACCTAATAGTCCAGGACATGCAAGTGGCCAAAAATCCTGCGGTTTTGTTGGGATAAATCTCTTCTTGTATTAATACTACCCTGGGGCAATGTGCACAGAAAAATGGAGACTCCCATTTCTGGCTAGGCCTCATGGAAGTAAAGCCTCTTTTTCTGTCTTGCTGTATCTATAAAGTTGAGAATAGTGCAAAGAAAAGATTCTAGGAGGACAGATGGCAGATGATGCCTTAACAAAAAAAATTCCTTAGACTTTACTTTATTTCTAGTGATCAGAGCAGCACTTTGCAAAATGCCTTTGCCCCAGGATTAAATTCTGTAACCTTTAGAAGAACTTTAGTTGTGGAAAGACTCGCTGAATGGATTTAACATCTTGAGCAATGTAAATCTACCACTTTGAATGATGAGGAAGACAAGTTAGTGTGGTTACTATCTTCCTTTAAACAATTTTCTGTGAAATCTTTCTACGTTGCTATGCAAAGATATGGATCTGTCCCTTACAAATTTATGTGGAAAGTAAAAATTCCTTTGCGGGTGAAAACTATCATGTGGCTGATTCTGAAAAGCAGTATTCTTACTAGAGACATCCTACTAAAGAAGGAGGGGTGTGCACAAAGAACTGCTTGTTCTGTGGACAGGATAAAACCATAAACCACCTTTTTTTTCCGCCTGTCCAATAGCCAGCTACGTGTGGAACATTGTGAGCTGTGCAACTGGATTAAAATGCCAGTTTGACAATGCCGGTTACTGCTTAACTTAGTGGCCGGATGGGTTTGGTAATAAGATGGAAAAACTGATGACTGTAGGGGTGGTCGTGTCCTTTGGGGGTATACGGAAAACGAGGAATCAAACATGTTTTGAAACTAAATGGCCTTCTGAGCCAATTGAGGTTCTACATGGAATTTGCTATTGGATTGATTGGTGGGCAAATTTGCAGGTGTCGGAGGATGCAAAACTGGAGCTCCAACTGTGCGCAAAAATTCCGGGACGGGTTGCAGGTAAAGTGTTCAGAGCGAGCCGGGGATGAGCGTCACGGCGGCAAGGCTGGAAGGATGATCACCTTGCTGGGGATGGAGTTGTTTCGCCTGCTAGTTTTGAGGCTGTGAAAACCTTCTGTCACTGGAGCGTTTTGGCTGTAGTAACTTGGCTAGGAGATGTAGGGTTGTGCTATTTCCTCTTCTTCTCTTAGGAATTTTTCATATCGTTTATTCCCTTGCAACTGTTGGGTCTGTTATTTTGGTGGAGGTTGCGTTTCTGGTTGAGACCTTGTAGCAATCTAGTTTCTATTAATGGAAATCGGGGAGATTAATCCCTTTTCATAAAAAAAATTAACCTGGTTTTAGGCAGTCTCTTGTTTCCTCAAATGGGAAGTGCTAATTGGTTGCATTATCTAGGAACAGTTGCGACCTCGTAAGTTTATGACATGGCGATGATGACTTCGTGTCCTGGCCACATGATAAAGTAGGTATGTACACCGTTAAGTCAGCGTATTTTCTGGCTCGGTCTGAATCTTTCTATGTTGAGAGAAGTGGAGATGGTCGTGGTTTATCCTCCAAACAAGATGAAGATCATCCTATGGAGGTTTGCGCATGAATGTTTGCCCACTGGTTTTCAGATGCAAAAACGTCATATGCCTGTTCCTGGTGACTGCATTTTCTGCAGCAGATATGAAAGAGTGGAACATACATTTCTTATGTGTCCATTTGCTAGTGCAGTTTGGAGGTCTGTCAAGGAACATTTTGCTGTCAGATTGTGCAGAAAATCTATGAGTAATGCTTGCCAGTGGGTTTTTTATTTCCTTCCTGGAGAATCTGCTTTGAACACTACTGTACTTGCTGTAACTTATTGGCAGATCTGGGAAGCTAGGAATGAGATACGCAATTGTAATGCAAAGCTGCATCCTCAAAGAGTGTCTGAGAGTTGTTTGGGGCTGCTGCCTGGGCGTTTTGGCTCACAAGAGCTGTTTGAGTTATAATCGCCAGTTCTATATGCATTGTGTTCAAAACTGCTTCCTTCCTGTCACAGTCGGCTGTTTTTCTACCGGTGAAACACAAGGAGGAGGTAGACGTCGCTGCTCAGAACCTGTTGACGGCGAAGATTTTGCATGTCATGGACCTGAGAGTGCGTAAAGGGATCGGCTAGAGTGCTGTCTTTATTTTGTTTCTGTCCAGGGTGTAATTTGCAGCTCTTCTAGGTATGTCGCCCTGGGACAGTTCTTCTATTTGAGTTGTTGGTGTAATAACTGAATCTGTACCTTGTGAGCTGGAGTGCCCAGCAGAAGTATGTGGCTTTCTATGAGGAAGCCGGGTCATTTGGCCTGTTTTCTAAAATACTCTCTCCGTTCCAAATTAGTTGACTTCCATTTGTCCAAATATGAATGTATCTATGCTTGTAACATTTCTAGATACATCCATATTTGGACATATGGAAGTCATCTAATTTAGAACGGATGGAGTAGTAAGTGTGGCTGAGAAAATTAGAGCCTGTGCAAAACTGTTTTAAGCTGACAGAGGCTTCAAGGTGTGATTCCCTCGCTTCAGTTCATCGATGGGTTCAACCGCCGGCTGGGTCAGTGTGGATGCTGCTCTGCACATGAGCCTGCTCGCAGCTGTGAGCATAGTTGTAATCAGGTGTATCGTGGTGAGATTCTGGAGATTGTCCTGGATGCACTCTGTACTGATGTTGCTTAATCAATAATGAAGTCGCACTCTCAAAAAGAAAAAAGTGTATGGCAATTTTGTTATTTGCAATGCAGTTAAGCGCTCCTGCTTTTGCTTAGTCAAAAACGCAGAACCAAAGAAGGATGTCAGATGGAGTGCCTGATTCAGAGCGTGAAGTTTTCCATACATCCTGCAGTTTTTGCTGCGACTAGTTACTTTCGTGTCCCAATAAATTTGTTCTGTTTGACACACCAAGGGGGAAAATGATGTAGAGAGAAGTTGCTGCTTTATCTCACAAAACATTTGAGAAAAAAATTGCAAGGAAAAAAAATATGGAGATGCGGGGTATCGATCCCCGTACCTCTCGCATGCTAAGCGAGCGCTCTACCATCTGAGCTACATCCCCAACTGCTGTCAAACATTTGTATCTATCCTATTTATACAAACTGTTCCCAAGTTTTTTTGAGAAGTTCTGCATATACGGAGAAATATATATGGGCCGAAAGAACATCCGTTGGGCTCGTTTCCCTCCCAGTCGGCCCTATTTCGTCTTCAGTTCCTGACTCCTCTTCTCCCTAGTCCCTTCACCTCCTCGCCTGCTTTTTCCCCTTGGAACGGTGGACGATTCCTCCGCGGAAACCTCACGCCATCCATCTCGATCAATCCCCTCTCCCGCGGGTAATTTGTTCGTCCGAATCTCGGAATCCTACTCCCTCCTTTCCGATTCGTACCCCCTCTCTGTCCTCACGCCCTCCTCATAAGCACAGCTTTCCCTTCCTTGGTGTCAGTAGCGATCTCATCGTCGATCTCCTCGGCGGCGAGCTGATCGGCTGATACCCACCCGCTCCCTCTCCCGAGTCACTGCTGACTTAGCCCCGTCCGCAGTTGTCGTTCCCGATCAATCTCGCCGCCGGCCTTGCTGTCTCAACCCCGTCCACAGTTTTGGCCACCGGGTTGGTTTCTGAGGTATGCCCATTGAAATGACCACCGGAAATCCTGGGTGCGCCGGCGCACACCAGTATACCATCTAGATCCGACACCGTAGACGCTTTTGGACTGGAATCAATCTGTCCATGCTTGTTATTAGGCTACTCTGTTAGCTTGGGATCAGGGATCGTGTGAAAAAAAGAACTACCGCTACTTAATAGCGTGCCACGTCTTTCGGTTCTGGGTTTTGTTGATTGTGAATGAATCTGTGATGTCGGTTCATTTTCTAGAGGAAAGTTTAGAGCTTGTTAGAGAATCTTAACCAATTTGGTTGAGATCCTTCTAACCTAGTAATGGTTACTTTCCTTGTCAACCTAGTTCTCTCTTGGGGAAAAGATTACGATCTTGTACACTTACGTCTGCAGCTCAAATAGTTTCCCTTCATACTCGTCTTATGTTCTTTATTATTTACAGATAATAACAGGTCCAAGAGAAGTAGAAGCAGAGGTCTACTCAAAATGGTATGTATCACCTCAGCTGTCCTTAAGATTTCTTATGCAGCGAAGTGGAATGAATTTTATGTTTGCCAACTAGGTTGTACACATGGCCATAGTTCATAGCTTGTCCTTTCGGTATAGAATTCCTATATGGTTATGTATAATTCACCCAATTATGTTCAAAGTTCTTATTTATGACTCTAAAAGCTGAATGATGCCAAGTCAGGGGATCAAGTTTGGCATTGCTAGATGATGCTGGCTATAATAGTGATGCCAAGTCAGGGGAGTCAAGTTTGGCATTCCTAGATGATGCTGGCTATAAACACTCTTTAAAGGATTATCTTGAAACTCAGTTGTTTGAGTCATTGCTAGTCTGGCCATATACTAATAATAACTGATCCACAGATAACCTTTGGATCAACTAAAATAATTACCCAAAAAATAATTTAACATCAAACTAATTTTAATACTCCCTCCGTTCACAAAAGGATGTCTCAACTTTGTCCAAATCTGCATGCATCTAGACATCTTTTTATGGACGGAGGGAGTACCCAATATTTTCTTGTGGTTAATTGTTAACCCTGGGGTTAATTAGTACACTCTGACCTTAGTTTTTAATCACCGAATCTTTCCTTCATATATGTGTGATTGGTCTTGTCTTAATGCTTTTAAAAGCACTTTAGATCTTCGCTCCAACAATGGAATTATAAATGCCCACATCTGCAGGTTAAACGTGTTAAACTATGTTCCTGTGATAGTTTGATTTTTTGCAATTCTTGGACTGCGATTCTTTTTCATTCATAGCTTCCAAAGTTTTTCTTAACAGGTGCAGCTGAAAAAGTCATTAGTGTGCTCCTCTCATATTTTGTGTAGTTCGCGCATGCTTAACTAACCTGATTTTTTATTTATGTAGTTTTACTCGGGATATGGTTACCGTGGAAGTAATTTTGAGCAAACATACCGCTGTTATCCAGCATCCTTTTTTGACAAGGTACTATATTTGTGTTACGATTTCATCTTCTAGTACCTATCAGTGTTACATACTGAATTGTACTTAACCACCTTTGTGAACTTTTTGTTTTCCAGCCACACCTGGAAGGCGGTGACAAAGGTTTGTCTTAGAGCTTCTTCTCTCCTCTTGTTCTACAATTTTCATATGACTCAACTCTGATATAATTTTATCTTTGGCAATACAGTAATAATGCCACCATCGGCTCTAGATCGTCTGGGTAAGCACAAGTCCTCCCCCCGTAGACCTTAGGCTAACTTTGTCGCTTCATGTTGTTGTGCTGTTCACATGGATCACTCTGAGAGAATATATGCATTCATTAATTGTTTGGTTTTGATTTAATAGCTTCCCTGCACATTGAGTACCCTATGCTATTTGAGCTGCACAATGGTACCACTGTACGGATTTCACACTGTGGTGTGTTGGAGTTTGTAGCAGAAGAAGGCATGATCATCATGCCCTACTGGGTATGTGCTATATAATTGTACTTTTGTACTGCTCTCTCTTCAGCTGTATTACCAGAGAAATATATTCCAACAGAGTTGTTGTATAATTCTACTCTCGTTTATGTATAGATGATGCAGAACATGCTTCTTCAAGAGGGTGACATTGTGCGTGTCAAGAATGCTAACCTTCCAAGGGTACATATGTGAAGCTGCAACCTCACACAACTGATTTTCTGGACATTTCAAATCCGAAAGCCATGTTAGTAGCTTTGCACCAAACTCCGTTCATTCCTTTTGCCATTCAGCATGTCCAGGACCAATAAAATTGCTTTTTCTTGGAAGTTATGAAATTGTGCTAGAGTTGTCTATTGAGAAGCCCATTAATTCATTTTTCCATCGATTGTCATTATCGCTAATGCGCTTGTGTTACTTTGCAGCTTAGAGAAAACTCTAAGAAATTTCTCTTGCTTAACGACCGGTGACAGCATCATGGTAGCTTACAACAACAAACAGTATTATATTGATATTATTGAAGCAAAGCCTGCTTCTGCAGTTAGCATCATTGAGACAGACTGTGAAGTGGACTTTGCACCCCCTCTCGATTATAAAGAACCTGAAAAACCACAGCGGCCCGTTCCTGCAAGCAAAGCACCTGCTGAAGGTTTGTATTTTCTTTTGTCAAAATCATATTAATGCAATTTCGTTTTTACCTGGCCTAGATTATAGCTGCAGCTCTGTTTACCGATGTTGCCATCTGAAAATGGAACTAATATATTATACATAATTATAAAGTCATCTCACCTTCTGTTGAGAGTATTTTTGGATATCTTCTGCGACCTCTCTTTAGGCAGCTGAAGATAGTTGTGATATCTCCTTTTTCTAAAACCAATTTTTTGGTTTTGCAATCTCCAGATCAAGATGCAAATGTTGAAGAAGAACCAAAATTTAAACCATTTACTGGTTCCAGAAAACGGTTGGATGGTAAGGGCCCAAAACAGCCTGAAGTCTCTTCTGCTGCTGTGGCTGCACGTTCTGCACCTTCAGACTCAAATAAAAGGGCAAGTCAGCAAACTGCAGCACCTTCAGAAGCTAGCACTTCCACACGCCAGAAAACAGGAAAGCTTGTTTTTGGTTCAAGTGCAGCAACAAGAAAGAAGCAGCAGCACAAAAGGTAGTTTCTACTGCAACAATACCCTGCAATTTTTTCCGTTGATCATATACCCCTTTTCTCTACTGAATTTGTACTTTCGCAAGTTAAACCACTTTTAGGGTACTGAATTTGTTTGTTTATGTTTAGTGTATTCAAAGTAAAATTCTGTTTTGAATTTCCTCAAGAGATATTTTCTACTGAGCGAAGTTTTGGCTTATAGGATAACATGTTTATTTTACCTGCAATACTATAACTATTAAGAAAACTTGGATAATTGCCTTCTAATTTAACATAATCTCAGTTGCTGATTTCTATTTAATTGCTGCTAACAGGAGCCTGTTAAAGCGAGCGAACCTCCGAAGAAGGAAGAGCCGAAGTTCAACGCGTTCAGTGGAAAGAGCTACTCCTTGAAGCGTTAGCGGCTATCTATTTCTAGGCGGACAACTTGGAATGAAACATACTATCTTTGCTTTGAAGTTGTCTGTTTGGTGTGGTAGCTATAGACATTTCACACATCTTCACTCCGCATACATTTGAATCAGGAGCAGTTCGATAGAAATTAAGTGTATAAATGCTTAGCTTGATGGAAATCTATTTATCAACATGAAAACATGTCTTAACAATTGGCGTTTGCCTCTCCCAGCGCCGTATGAAGTCATGCTATTCATTCTATTCCACTCTACTCTTATTCATTGGTTTCAGTCTCCTGATTGCAGATTGTGACTACTAGGACTAGATAGAAATCAAAAGCAATGATATGCATGAACTATGGACCTTAGTGGCAGGCCAGATTTTTTTGGATTTTTAGTTGGGAAATCATTGTCGGGCCCTGAGCCACTGGGAGTTTGGTTCTGATAAAAAAACCATGATTACTCAAAAGTGTGCAGGCCAACAGTGGCTATATGTTACTAGTCGTAGGAGTATTGATTACACAGCCTCTTCGTAGTCGTCGACGTCAATAGTGTTACGAGCAGGCAGTGAGATTGATCCACTGAAGTGAAATATCTTAAATTTGCTAGGATATGAAGTTGATGGCATCATAATAATATCATTGACTGACAGATGTGATATGGACAAGTTTTGTTTACCCGTGAGTGAAGTGGTATGATGTCCATGATTCTTTACTTATAGAAACAAGAGTTGGTAACACCCAGACTCCCAATTCTCAAACTAGCTCGTGTTGGGTGTTTTTTTCTAATTGAAAGCTCCGGTGTGGGAGTTGGCAATGATAACATGCCGAGATCCAGGGACTTTGATCAGTAACCATCATCAAGCTGCCTTGGTTGCTGCTCCTATTTTTTGCGGTAGTTTCTGAAACAAATTTATAGTTCTCCGCAAATGCCGATGCATGGTCCATGATCCATATCATAGGCTTAAGCTGAACCTGGAAATTGCATCCCAGTTTTGAAAGAACAAAACCACAAACTTTTTAGGATGTTGAATGGTTTAGCCATAATCTTTAGTTAGTACTATGAGATTGTACAACATGTCAGTTTTTTGGACAAAAGTACTGTTGATTCTGATCTACTGGAGCACGGGTTCTACACTCCTGCAGACCATGTATAGAGAGAGAGAGAGAGGTCATGATGTCCCCAGCCTCCACTGACATAAACAAAGCGTGGTAACACCGGAGGTCTACTTAACCTTGTTGGGCGATTCACTGTATCGAAAGCTCCGCCGAGATCCAGGGTCTTACTACAGATCGGTATCCATCATCACGCTCCCTTGGTTGCTGCTCCTGCTGTTTTTTACTGTAATACCAGCTTCTGTAACGAAAACCATACTTCTTTCTCAACCATGGTCCACGATTCACTGAAGACGGACCTGAAACTGCATCCAAGATCCAGCCGTGGAAGAAAGAAACAACAAATGATTCGGGATAAATACTTGCATAAGTAGCTTAGCATTAATGTCCAGCTAGCAGTATGCTAGGATTGTATAACAGTTGCTAAATTCACAAGGTTCCACAAGCTTTTGTTGGGATTCGCCATCAATCCCCGACCTACCTTCCCCCTCTCTCTCACCCTCGAAAGTCTCAACCCCTCTTCCTAAATGTTACCTATGAATTGTTGATGCAGCGATGCAGAGCCCATGGCTCCAGAGTAGTCTTCAGTCTTCTTCAAAACTAGTAACATCACATCGAAGCAGAAACTAAACAAGCCGATCTGATTCTGACCTGCCTGCCAATTTTAATCCCTGTGGGCCACCTTTAGTGCTTTACACGTCCGCACTTGCATTTTTCACCCATCGACGTGCTCAGAAGAAGCCTTGCGGCAAATGGCCGAACTTTTTTTTTTGTGATGATACATCTGGTGATTACAGCAAGTAGGCAGAAAAGGACAGCACAAAGAAAGAAAAAACACACAGGTCCTTCTGCGTCGATGTCGCCGGAGAGGAGCAGGACGTGCCGATGACGCGCCGCCGCTGCATCTTCCCAGAAGCCTTGGAACGGAAGAAGCCCCCTAGCGGACGGGAAGTCGTCGATCCTCGAACCCCGCAGAGCCTCCATCCTCCTCCAACGGCAGCACCGCCTGCTTCACCACCATCTGCACCGAGAGCGTCAACTGGATCCGCCGCACGCAGATCCAGAGGGGGGAACCCCGCACACGGCGATCCCGCAGGACCACGAGCGCGAGGAAGGGGATGGCGCTCCGCCGTGGAGCTCCGAGGAGCTTCACCGCCGGAGAGGACGAGCACCGCCAGCAAACTCAACACCGGCCACGCCACCACCTCCATGACGACGCCGGCTGGGGCCCATCTGCTACCTACACTATGTACACGCCGGGATCCGGCGATTCCCCACCCTCCCGCCGCCGGAGCGGCCGCCGGAGAGTGGGGAATCACGCGGATCGCCGGCGGCGAGGTGGGAACAGGGGGCGGTCGCAAAAGTCGCCTCTCTCGTTACTGTGCGGGAGGGAGGGGTCCGGTCCAAGGAGCGGTCTAGGCAAATGGCCGAACTTGCTCAGTTGCTCTATCATAGTGCCATCTACCAAAGTCCAAAGCTACCTCTCGATCTCTGACCATGACCATGACCACGAAAAGCACTGACAAAATCGGTGGCACTCAGTAAAGGAAACGATCGAAGGGCCTACTGGAGTAGTAACAGGCACTTCAGAAAAAAAAAGAGTAACAGGAAAATGGCCGGGGTCCCACATCTTTCCTGCTTGCTAAGTTACCAGCCCTGACCTAACCAACATCAACAACACTATCTTACTCCACCGAGGTAAAGTCAAAAGAACTATCATGCATACTTTTCAGTGTTACTCTCTCCGTTCCAAATTAGTTCACACACATTTGTCTAAATACGGATGTATCTAGACACTAAACAAGTATAGGTACATCCGTATTTAGACAAAGTCAAGTCAACTAATTTGGAACGGAGGGAGTATCAGCGTAGGAAAATGCACACCATCAACATGACTTTTTTCAACGGCGAACCGTTACGTATGAGGAGCTGAGGCGAACGAGCGATCAGAAGGCAACTAGGGTTTCCGTCCCGGCCGCCGGCGACGCTGCCGGTCTTCCACGCCTCCGATGGCCTTCTAGGCCTGGGAGGGGCGGCAGATCGCGGCCCCTCGCTGGCGGGACGGTTTTCGTTTGTTGTTTCATCTAATTTTTGTGTCTTCATTCGGGTGGTGAAGCATCGACTACTCCCGGTGTCAGAATAAGGTACTCCCCGCCCTATTCTCGCTTCGGTGGTGCGCCTAGCGCTAGTGGAGGGCGTGTGGAGTTGTGTGTCCGGCGGATCTACTGGGATCTTGTCGGTTTTCGTGTTCGTCTGTGTGGTTGCAGGTCAGATTATTTCGATCTACGGTTCTCATCTTTGACGATGGTTGCTACTCTGGTGCGCTGGCCCTTTGGGGTCTTACCACGACGACTTCCCGCCTGTCTAATATAACAAGCTCTCCTACGACAAGCTTTGGCTGTCTCCGTTGAGGGAGGGGCTAGTACAGCTGCGCGCTGTCGGCTAGCTCCAGTGTTCGTAGTCGTCGCTAGGTGGTCGAATAACCTATTTGTAATTTATTACTCTTTGGATCTTTTGTATTGATGTGGATGATTAACAAATCGACGGCCTTTTTCGCAAAACAAAATCAACATGAGTTTTTTTTTTTGTCTTTTGCATGCAATTCCGGCAAGTGATCCACGGGATCGACAAAAGCTTGTGGAGCAAAGTGGCTGCGTCGTACGTCCCTGTGACGTCGTCGTCGTCTTCATTGGTGGCATCGCCGGGTGCCAAAGCTTCTTGTGCTGTTGGGAGTGGCAATGCCATCGACGGAATCGACAGGCCGTTAGCTTGTCAAGGCCGAAAGCACCTGAAATAGACATGTTTGGAGGCTAAGCAACATGCGCTATGTGCTATGTATACCTTATCTTTTGCTCTCGGCATCGTCTCTTTTTAGGTGTGCATCGTCTTCAGGTAGCACGCACGTCGCCGGTGGTTGCTTCTTTCCTTTTTTTGGATTTCTCTCGAGAGAGCTCGTGTGCGCTTATTTGGTTTTCCGGATGATAATGGTGGTTAGGCCCTAAAGCAGGATTTGCCTGCCTTTGTGTGTCCTGACGGAAGGAGCACTGATGATGAATTGCGCGAGATGTGATGATTAGCTCGCCCTGCACGATCGTTTTCTTCAGAGACCTTACGGTTGCAGTGCGTGCGAGTATATTAATTGCTCGTGTGTCCCGGCCATGTCCTTGTTTTTTCTTGCGATGGACGTGTGTCCCCGTCGTGTGAAGCTTTTGGATGATTTAGTAGTTGATGCAGGGAACTGAATAAGTGTACGGTTATTAGTGCGAAGAAACTTAATTTTGTGTCGGCTGGTGCCATCGTAGGATAATACTCCAATGAGTACGTAGATGACTGATGAAATGTAAGCTGTACCTAGCTAGTCTCACTGTTTACCACGCTTCGAAATGGTCTCTCATGGTTAATTACCTAGCTAGTCTCGTATGTGTAGATGTAAAACGCCGATGTGCAACATTTAGGGCAACCAATTGGATAATTTGGAAAGCCTTAGACGCGCTCGGTCCCCTACATACCCTCGTTTCTTCTAAAATACATGGAACATGTTTTGAAAAACATATCGACTTGGACTAAAAGGATAGAAGCATCGAAATATCCTTTCCGAACCGTCCGGATAGAAATCCGGACATGGGGGAACCTGGAGCTCCGAATATCTCCAAAGGGTCTGGGTGTTCGCTATTTAGCCGGGGCTTCCATGCCCGAACAATAGCCCCACCACCCCTCCCCATGCTCACTCTTCTCATCATTGATTGTGCCTCTCCTCTCTGCCACCTCCCGGTCCGCCACCACATCACCGATGTCCACCCCCACCCCGCGTCTGCGTCGGTCCGCTGCCATTTCCCTGGCCTCTCCTTCTCTCTCCTCCAGCCGCCCCGAGCTCATGCACCGCCTCAAATCGTCGCCGCCTGTCTCCATGCTTACGAATGAGAGCTCCTCGGTGTTGTCAGGGATTACACCTCCTCATATGATGAGGTATACATTTTGTACGGTCTGTTTGAGTGTGAAATTTTACGATTTTTTCGATTCAATTTTTTCCAAAATTTCTAGGAATCAATGTGTGAATGCGGTAGTCGCGGTGGATGTACTAAAGGATAATCTATGTATATAAGGAAAATTGCTTATCTTGGAAGATTTGAACTTTACAAGGGACGAGAAGAGGAAATCTGATGATGAAGAAGAAGAAGGTTGTGGAGAAATTAGAACTAGCTCACGAGGCAACTAAAAAGATGGAGAAAACAATGAAGACGGTCGAAGAACAAATGAAGAGAGTTGAAAAAGAAAAGATGCAAATAGAGCTGCATTTGGCCGATATTGTCTATGAACACAAGAATCAAGACAGATGCAACTAGGGTAAATATGAAGAAGATCAAAACATATATATGCTCCCGAGAAGGAAATATATCTACAAGATCCATTTTACGCTACAGATATCCTAGTCGTGGTTGTAAGTGTAATCATAGGGTTATTTAGATGCATTAAGTAGTCATAGGTTCTATGGTTATAGACTACAAAAACAGTTTAGGGGGCGAGTTTTAGGCACTGCTATATTAGAGCACACTTGGCTCCCAAAAGGATCGCTGCATCACTTTGTATGTCGGTGCATCAAAATTTGTACTCACTTTAATTATATAACATTCTATTCTTTTTAAAATTGCATACATCTTGACGCGTTTCAGTGTGTATGTTTAGTCTTTGAGATAGGTATGTATCTACATTTAAACATCCAAAATATTTTATAATTCGGAACGAGTGAGTACGCTCCTAGTATATAGAACATGGAGAAATGGTGAAAGCAGTGTCCGAAAATGTTCAAAATTTTCCTATATTTCAAGGATTTTTTTCCGTAAAGGGGCATATTTTAATATCAAGATGATACCAAATACATCAAGCCTCTGCAACAAAATAATGTATGCCAGGTAACCGTCATAGAAGTAATCCAATGTGATAATTCCACGCATTTACAACCCTTTTTAATATACATGTAATTCAAAATGAAGTTAAGTCAGGAAAATAGCTAAAAAAATCTAGAAACTCGCAAATGATTTAAAAAACGTTAATAATGTTATGTAGTATGTTTCATGTGAAATTATATATTGAACAAGTTTGTGAAAATATCGACTTGATTACCAACAATTTAGGAGCAAAACATCACATCGAAAACAAACTATTCGGACCCTCCGAATGACACTCCAGACACCATGGGAACCGAAGCCGCCTCAATATCACAGACTGAATCTGGAGGGTTCACCTCGAGCTTATTTATGGGGGAGGCAGCAAATCCCTCTCCCTCCGTCTTCGACTCGGACCACCGGAGCACCACGGAGAGGAGAGCGACTCCCACCAGGCGGCAAATGCAGGTTGGGTGCATCATCGTCGAGCATCCCCTCGACATCATGCCAAACTCCATGCAGGAAAAAAAAAACCTACCGCTAAAGGTATGAACAGGACGGGCTGTCCCCACCCCCCCCCCCCCCCCCCCCCCCCCCCCCCCCCCCCCCCCACCGGTTGGCGAGGCCGCCGGGTAGAAGAGGGAGAGGAGCCAGGTTATCACACATGAGACGCTCAAACGAAGGAGGAGGAGAGAATGTTATATGTGACCCATTGGTTTCTTCTCAAATAACCTATGTCTGCGTGTTAGTCCTAGGTAGTCAATTCCGTTCCTAGGCCATCTTTGCTCAAGGATTAATTTGACTGCCCCAAAGGAAACGTGACCTACTCAAATCGAACTCGATGCATCATAGTGCCACCGAAAATTGTGCTACATGCAACGATTCAACTGTTTGATTGATCAGAGAAAATTTCTAACTCTCCTCACTCATGTACGTGCTTGGCAGGATTGTGTGTAGCCAAAACCAGCAGGTCGTAGTAATTCGTAGAATTTGCACATCGTTGTCGACGCAGAAAATTAAACTTGACGATAACTACCAAAGCAAACACACGTAGTGGCTATAGCTTCTCGCCTCCTTTCTCGTCCAAAAGCGATGCCCTAACGGACGACGTGCGGGTAAGGTTAAAGCATGCATGCATGGAATCCGAGAGAGAGGGATCGATCGATCGACCGTGTCTTTCGTGCGATGCTTAGAGCTCACGTGAAATTAGTAGCTAGCTAGCTGTCCTTATAACAAGAAAAGGTAAGTAATAAATTTAGCTGAGGCATATATGATATATTAGACTTTGTCTTGTCGACGGAGGTGGCTCGGCCATAACAGAAAACAAATGACACGACAAGCCACCTCCACACA
Organism: Poa pratensis; assembly: GCA_947311845.1. Lineage (NCBI taxonomy): Eukaryota > Viridiplantae > Streptophyta > Magnoliopsida > Poales > Poaceae > Poa > Poa pratensis. The sequence continues at coordinate 23,244,160 of CAMZMU010000053.1, read as the reverse complement.
CGACGACATATGCACCAAAAATCACACTCAAAAAAAGATATGCACCAAAAGAGCTACCAATATGCATGCATGCACATGAGGCCGTGAGGGTAAGTTGGGCTGTCAATCCTTTTGGTTAAAATTAGAAAATGCATGCAACGTTCAACCTGTCGTTGTTTATGTTATACACGTCAGCCAACAAATCTTCACTATAATCGGGAGAGGTTGCAAACGCCGAAGATTTACAACTTGCGACTTATCCCAACAGGCGGGTTACAAGATTGATGATTGATGTATTTATAGTGGCAATGAACTAATCCAGGTCGGTAACGATCCGTACAGTTGTGGACTTCGCCCCTCGTACCCCAAGCATTCTGCCAGGGCAAAAACAGGATTGGCCAACTTCAGTCTTTACTTTGACGGCCCAATCCTCCGGCGACGGGGCTCCGCTCCGTTCCGACAAAAGTTAGTATCTATTTTTATATGAATTTAGATCACTCTCTCAAAAAAATTGGATCACAATAAAACAACAGTTTACTCACCTTCTAATATCAGAACGAAAGATACTACTGATCTTTCTCAAAGGCATATAGGATATCAAGGCTTTGTAGGTACGTAGCACTTATCTTGCAAAATTCAATAATGCATCCCTCCGTGAATCACACATGATAAAGATTAATTTCGGTAAACGGCAAGAGATGCACGCCTCCATCACCATGCACGATTTAGAATAGGTTTCTCTACAGTAGCTTACTATCTTAACGGGAGAGGCGACATGATTAATCACTATAAGAAGCAATCACATTATTTAATTCAGAGATGGTATACGAATCTCTGCATACATCCCTATCGTTGGATAGCTGCATATTCTAAAATGATCAAGTGTCAGTCACGACCTGCCAAGTACACTCACAAAAATGCTGATCTCCCCCATAATATACATGCATTATTATGGTGACGGCTGCGTGGAGTGGTCCTTGGCGCGCTATCTAGAGGTAACACAGCGATCGTCAGTTGGAGCGAACGAGCCAGCCAGCTAGCTAAGCTTGAGGAGGAAGAAGCGTACGTGCGCGCGTGGTCCTGCGCGGACGCCTTTCACACAAAGCAACAAACACGAAAGCATACGGATCAACAACATTGTCTGCCTACCTGCCTGTAGCGGCGTATCTCTTCTGTTCGTCCGAGAGCGGCTGGCGCCACGTACGGCACGCAGGTGTAGGTGCAGGTGCAGATGCAGACGCGGGCTCGATTCGATTCTTCGTGTTCGTTCCTTCAGTCGCTCTTGCTTTGCATAGCGGCTATGAGCTGGCTTGGAGACGTAGGTCAGGTTGATTAGTTAAGAGATAAACGCACACCTGATCACTCAACTTATCCGAAATAAGTGAATTGGTCACTCAACTCTTATAAAAGGTGAAAACCGGTCAATCAACTCGTTCGAGTTGAGTGAATTGGTCACGGACCGGCCCTCGATTCGGTTTTTCTGTCAACGTGGCGTCCAAAGCGGGTCTGTGAGAAAATAACCATGTGTATTTTTGCATAAACAACCCTATCATGGTTAACATTTTAGCTTTATTTCTTGGCTATTAAGTTGTAAAATCTGTGCCAAGTTGTAAAGGCCTGATTAAAACATGTGCATGCCCTACTTAGCATCGAATCAGACGGTCGACTCGATGCCAGTGACACACACAAAGACGGGGGGATCCGCGGGGGACGGAGCTGGAGAGACCCAAAACGAGCGGCGCAAGAGAAACGACCAAGCATAGCTTGCCCGCTCTTGTTTGAGCATAACGAGGGGCACTAGAGCGTCCGAGAAATGCTCCGGCGATGATATATTTTGGGGGTAGTGATAGTGCTGGGCGTGACGGTGACACAGGGCACGAGGAGATGCATGGGTTGGCTCCTAGAAACAGATTCTCAGCACGGCGGAGCTCCCGGGCGGAGTTGGGAAAGAAGACTTTGATCTAGTCGATTTCGGGTCTTCATGGATGTGTGACTCGTCGGGAGCGTGATCAAGCGACAACAGAGCTGGCGATGTGCTTGGCCGAGCTCGGGACGACCCTAAATAGCGGTGCGGTGACGGACTGGCGGCGGCAAAACTAGGATTTCGGGGAGAGAGGAATAGAGAGCGAGAGAGATATATGGTCAAGGAGGACACATGGGAGAGAGGGAGGAGGTAGAGTGCAACCTCGTGGTGCCCTTGTCCTCGCGCTGGAGGCACCCATGATCATGAGGTGGCATGCGCGCGTCGACACACAAGGTGGAGGCGAGCTCGTGGTCGGGATCGGCTGTTCAGGATCACAAGTGTTGATCGATGGGAAGTTGGCGGCGTGGCACTGGGTGAGATGGTTGGGCCAAGGTGAGGATCGAGCGGTTGTGCCGTGGTGGTGGTGGGGGGTGGGGGGGCTTGTGGCGCAGGGGCAGGTGCTTGAGTTTGAGCACAAATCTGACGGATGGGTCCCACCCGTGAGTGGAACAGATGTGAATGAGTTGGTCTGAGCAGTAGGAATATCAACGATGGCATTGTTCTTTGTGCAAAACACGCCCCACTAATGCCCCTGGCCCCGCTCCAGACGCCACGTGGAAAGAAAAACCGTTTTAGGAATGGTTCATGACCAATTCACTCATCTCGTACGAATTGAGTGACAAGTTTTCATATTTTGCGAGGTGACTAACAATTCACTACTTATCTTGGACGAGTTGAGTGACTTACAATGTGTTTATTTCATTAGTTAACACGTACATATAATACTATCGGCTATAAAAGGATATCTTAATCTAGCCCAAATTTGCATGTATGTACACACTAAATTATGTCTAGATACATACAAATTTGGACTAGGTTGAGACATCATTTTGTGAACGGAGGGAGTAAGTTATATCAAATGCGAAGGAGCTCCAAAATATATTTAGCTAGTATGTGAACATTGTCTGAAGGTGTTATCGAAAAAAAAATGACATAAAAATCTTGTTATTTTTACATAGCCAATCCAATCGTCGCAAAGCTTTTTTTGCACCCGTATGTTTTTTTTCTTTTTTGCGGTACGTATGTGTTTTCTATCCCGATGATCACAGCCTAGCTATGTGCACATGATCTGATGGCGTTCTAGGCGACTGTGCTATCTGCTTGGCTTGTCATGTCACCATCTTTTTTTTTTGAACAAGGAGCGGCCCAGAAGGGCCTAGATACCTTCTATTTCTGACGGCAGGTACAAATTACAGTAGAGACCAGAAGAAAAGCAGAAATTACAAACAAGTCCCTAACTTTTACATAAAAGACCCTACAGATAAAAAGAGAAAAGCAATTGGGTCCTCCGCCGTCGACGAGGAAGAGAGAACTCCAACCACAGCCGCCATCCTCCGCGTCGGGGACGAAACCACTTGACACCAAGGAGGCGTGAGATGCCACGGCGAGCTCTGCAGAGGGCCTCCGCATGGAGGTTGAATAAACGCCGAGGAAATCCGGCGAGCTTAGCCACCAGATGGCCACCAAGGTCGGACGGCAACCGAAGGCCGCCGAGATTGAACACCAAATCACGGTATCTCTACTCCCAGGCAGTTGCATATCATCTTCGCATCCGGTCAATTGCTTCCTCTCACCACTTCCATCGTGAGCAGAGGAAACCGCAATTGCCTCTTCCATCAACAAGTACAAGCTGCCGGCCTCCCACCACCGCACATGAATACCAGATCCGTCGTCGAACTTCGCACTCCCGCCACGAGCCGAAGGAGACAGAAGCAAGAAGGATTTGCAGTAGTAGAAAGCAGAAGCACGAGCCTTATTCAAGAAGCCGCATGATGCCTTCGCCTCGGCATCTGGCTCCTTCCACAAGAGCACCGCCGACAGCCGAAGAATCGCCATACGAAGCCGGGCTTGGCTCAAGAACCCTAGCTTCATGACTCCGCCGCAGACCTTATTGAGAGGGATGCGTGGATCTCTCAGTTTCGCCTGCACACCCGCCTGCCACCAGCGAGACTCAGCTTGACGGAGAGAATCCACGGCGCCGTGGATCTGGCTGCAGAGATCCATGAACCGACCCTCAGTCGCCACTTGGGCACACACAACAAAATCTAGACCTAACAAGCTACTATATACAGCCCGCGTTGCGCATCCTCTACCACGCCGGCCGACAGAGCCGCCGGAACGGAGAGGGGAGCGAGCCGGGGAAACGCGGTGGACGCGACAGTGGACTCTCAAACAGTAAAAGAGAGAAGAGACCGAGGAGGGGAAAGTGCTCATGTCACGATCTGATGATCTTCTTATGAAGGTGCAGCCGGCGGGTCCAGCTCACAGGGAAAGCGCTGTACTTGCCCGCCCTCCGACCGAGTAGGCAGTGAAGAGAAGCAGATCATGAATCGCCCCTACCCTACAACCCTGGTCCGAGGCAGGAGCTAATTAACGAACGAAAAATGCAGAACAGTTCTTGCAACTCTATTTATAATTTATCTAGTGCTAGGGGCTAGCTGCGCGGGCGGGCTCGGTCCGGCACACGCAGAAGAAAGCTCCGTGACCGCGTACTGTATTCGCCTTCCCCAACCAAGCACGCGGTAAAGTGAAACGGACCGTAGAACCCGTACCCAGAACGGATCGGCCGGAACCCTGCCGATCCCGGCCGGCCACGCACACCTCCGACCACCAAAACTGGCATGCACGTACGCGATCCCATCGGCCGTCCTGCGGGCGCGAGGGGGCGAACGAACGAGTCGCTCGAGGGAGCACGACGCGGGGCACGTGGTAAGTCTGTGCGTCCGTAACTACCACTACCACTGCTCCGCCACACCAGGCTGTAAAGATCTCACAGGTTCTCGCTGCGGTGCCGACCGACCCGCTGCTCCCCACTCCGCTCCACTAACCCGCGCCGGGATTATCCTAATCCTCCACCATTATCCAACCACCCCCGCCACCATTTCAAATCGTCCATAGACAATCTCCAGCGTGCCAAAGCCAAAACCGATCGTCGAAAGCGACGACAAGTAACCATACCAACGTGGGCGTAATCAGAAGCTGACACAGCAGCGGTATTAATAAGATGGGTAATTACTTAAGGTGCTACCAGTGGTAATTAGCCGACTAATTACGACAGAGGCAGACAGGAGGAGTAGCAGTACTATAAAACCCGGGAAGCAAACGCGACCTGGCAGTAGACCACCACGTCGTCCCCCACACCTTCCGTATCCTCTCCCCTTTCCCGCTACGGAACACCCGCCCAACTAGCCGCAGCCGGCGCCTTGCCGCCATGGCGCCGTTCCAGATGCGCTTCGGCCTCGGGATCTCGCCGTCGCGCACCTACGACGAAGAGGAAGAAGAGGACGACGAGGAGGAGGAGTTCGACGAAGAAGACGAGGAAGACGAAGACATGGAGGTGGAGAGCGACGGGACGGCCTCGCCGCCGCGGATGCAGTCGCCGGGAGGGGAGGAGGGCTGGTGGGCGCGGTGGTGGGCGCGCTGCGGCGGTCGCTCGTCATGTGCAGCGCCGGCGCGTGGGGGACGACGACGACGAGGACAGCAGCAACGGCGAGGGGATGGAGATTGGCGGGCCCATGGACGTGCGCCACGTCGCCACGTCACCTTCGACCGCTTCGGCGGCTTCCTCGGCCTCCCCGCCGACATCGAGCCCGACGTGCCCCGCCCCACGCCCAGCGTCAGGTCACCTCTCCTCTCCTCTCCTCTCTCTGCCAGCACCGCCGTGCGCCGTGTGGTGTGATTCTCCCGGTTTTGCTTCTTTGTTCCTGCTGAATTGCGCTGCTAGACCGTTAGTTGCTGTGAAGGGGATCATCGTTTTGGCGAATTTGCGATCGAGAGAAGCTATACGAGCAATGCTTTGCTAGTTTCTGGACCGTGTATTTATTGAGGTGTAAATTCCTTTTGATTTTCGGGAATTCGACACAATAAAGATATTTGAATTTATTTTTTCCGGTGGTCGGGTGTTTTCGTTGCGACACTTCGGCACATTAAGGATAATCCTATTTAGTAGTACTTCAGTTTTTTTGCGGAATAAGTATATTTGCTTACTGCAAATAATAAATAAATAAAGAATTTAGTAACACCTGGAGCTTTAGGTACGACTATTCTTTCAGGGGAAGGCTTCTAAGCAAGTTGTTGAAATGAGCTGTGCTTTGCTATTCCCTTGTTATGCTCATGCACTCAGAGAGGATATGATACAGTGCCCACAAAGTGGAATTCGCTGAACATGTTTATATAATTAGTTCAAGAAGTGGATCTAAAATCATGACAAGTGGTCCTTTCGAATCACGAGTGCTGTTGATGAGGAGTAATATATTAAGGTTAGATTCCATGCCAACAAGTAGAACTACTGAAGCAAAAGTTAATTTGATTTTTGGGTGATTATGGCTGGTCTGCTACTGGCATAGTTGCCATGAGGAGGCACCCAATGGAACACTCTGAATATACTGTGGGCACACAATTCTGAGGACACGGAAGGGAGTATGAGAGACATAATTTGATTGTGGGATTCTGTTGCATGGCTAACGGTTGAACTCTTTATTGGACTTCGTAGCCATAATTGTTATGTGCTTGACCTTCAAGTTGGGACTTTTTAGGTGGCTAACCTGGCCAGCATGGGCAGCTCATGGGAATCTTTCTCATCATCTTATATTTTGGGTTAGGTTGATCTCGTCAGCTGTACTTGCTCAGACGCAGTATGGGATTTTCTTTACCTTTTGCATTGACAAATGCCATTCACATCATCTTTTTAGATTGTTAGCATCAAATCAGGATGTCAGGATTTCTATATATATATATTAATAACCGAGTAAGATGAGCTATGAATATGAAAGCCCTTCTAGTCATACTGTCGTTGTTTCCTAGTCTCTTTTTGGAAAAATTATAGTTGCTTGAGAATGAAAGTTATCTGCTACGATTGCCTCCAAATTATTGTTTAGTGCTAGTTACTAACCTTTTCTAGTTATAATTCCGCGTGCAGTGCAAGTGTGTTTGGCGTTTCACCAACCTCTTTGCAATGTTCCTATGATGAAAGAGGAAATAGTGTGCCCATAATACTGTTGATGATGCAAAAGGAGTTGTATCTACGAGAAGGACTTAAGGTATTGTCCAGCTGTAAGCGAATGAAAAACAACAATTCAGATGTCAGTTTCAACCCCTCAGAATGCTGATGTATATCCACTGTGTTATTAGATTGAAGGGATCTTCAGAATTAACGGAGAAAATAGTCAAGAGGTCTGTGTCAGGGACCAATTGAACAGTGGCGTGGTTCCGGATGAAGTTGACTTACACTGCCTGGCTGGGTTGATAAAGGTGCTGAAAACTTCCACAGTAACACTAATTGCAGCAATCTCTCTCTCTTTTATTTTTAGCTTCAACAGATACCTGAGATTAGCAGACAGATATGCTATGTGCATGAGATGTCCCCCTTTGTTTCTGCAACTCTGAACATGTTTAGAGTAGTCAGGAAGGAATAATCACATTAAGTTTGACCAATAGCATGAAACTGAACATGAATGATATTTTATTGTGGGCAATTTATTCAGCAGTACACATTATCTAACAATTTTTCTTATACATCATTTCGTCGTCTTTGGTGCTCTTTTGTAGGCATGGTTTCGGGAACTTCCAACAGGAGTATTGGACTCACTGACACCAGAACAAGTAATGCACTGCAACACAGAAGAAGAGTGTGCTCTCCTTGCTTCTATGCTCCACCAGTGGAAGCAGCATTGCTTAATTGGGCTATTAATCTAATGGCCGATGTTGTAGTGCTTGAAAGCCACAACAAGATGAATGCTCGAAATATCGCTATGGTTTTTGCACCAAACATGACTCAGGTTATTGGAAATATTTATTATTCATTTCTGCAGAGCGAACCCCGTACGATCAAATACATCCACATGCATATATACTAATGCCAGGGTATTTCTCTTCAGATGGCCGATCCATTAACCGCCCTGATGCATGCAGTTCAGGTGATGAATTTCCTCAGGACTTTAATCGTGAAGACCTTAAAGGAAAGAGAGGAGGCAGCTGTAGCACCTAACGCATTGCAGTCATGCTCCGGTTCCTCAAATGACCAAGATGAACCTCAGACGCCAGAGCATTTGGAGAAACGTATATTTGTTCAAGTCGGGAAACCATTGATCACCCGATGATTGATAAGGCTATTTCGGAACAGCTCCTATCTGAAGCTGAACAAGATCATAATTCAAAAAATGATTTTAAAGGACAAGAGAAGAAGTGTGGCATGGACCACAACAAGTGCTACAGTGGAGTTTCCTCTTGATAATGATTCGAATAACCGAGTCAGCAGTTCCGGAAAAGAATTCGGTAACAGAAATGCAGAAGGCTTGTTCGAGAGATTTAGTTTTAGGAAAGGTGTCGAGAGGCTTTGCAGACACCCTGTGTTTCAGTTGAATAGGTCATTGAGGAAGGCTCCAGACGTGGTTGCCTTCGATGCTCCCAGAGAAGCAAGACAAGCTTGGGTATGATATGACAGCGAGATTGTATATGTAATTGGTAATGGGGTTATTTTCGCTTTTTTGTTTAGTTGATTGATCGGCCGTTCCTCTAGTTTGTGTGAGTAGAAACGGTCAGCCAGTTAGTTTGTAGGTACTGAAGATTTCAGTGTACATTATAACCGTTTACTGCTGACGACAATGTCCGAGAGATTACATGTGGTTCCTATAAGTGAATGAATGAATTCACAGTGAACTTCGACTCTGCTGTGTACCCCAAAAGCTAGTGTGATCTAGTTTGTGCATTGTTTCATGCTGAGAATTATGTACTGGTTGCCTGTATGTACTGCTCCCAACCGAAACCTTGTCATCCATTTCTAATATGTCACCCACACCACCCCAGTGGGGACCTTTCACATCTTCTCTTGAAGTTGTCAAACGGTGACCATGTCAAATGGTACGATGCAGGCACGGTAGGCATGCCAGTGCCCAGTGCAAGAAGATATATGCAGTCCTACAGACGTCCCACGGTTGCAGCATAAGTAGGATGGCCGTGCTTCCTCCCCACTGCTGCTGCTCTCCACACCTCACGGCAGTGATGCTGCTGCTCTTGTTTCTTCCATCTCCAGCATTGCCACATGCGTTCTTCATCTTCGGCGACTCCCTCGTCGATGCGGGGAACAATGACTACCTCGTGACCCTCTCCAAGGCCAACGCCCCGCCATATGGCGTCGATTTCTCGTTTTCCGGTGGCAAGCCAACCGGGAGGTTCACCAACGGGAGGACCATTGCAGATGTCATGGGTAAGTTTTTTTTTGCGAATCATGGAGCTTCATCGATTACTCATGGTCATTACAGTCTTTCTCAAGAATAGAGACTAAGAACTGTGGCGTAAAATTTAACCACAAACATCTCCCCCTGACACTAGATGCCTTACTAGCTATAATACTATGGGCTGCCTGGTTCGCAAGCCTACCAATAGGAGACATATGAAAGCTAGTAAGAGAACCAACAGCAAGCTCCTTAACCTCCCGTAGTATACTGGCTATATCCGATCTGCCAGCGCCGGGGTCATTCCAGATTTTCACTACCTCCTGTGCATCTGTTTCGATGTGCACCTTCAGGTAGCCTCTCTCAACAGCTAGCTTCGTCGCGTCTCGGATTGCTTCAGCTTCCATAATAAGAGCACTAGCTGCGTCTTCGTACCGCAAAGCTTGAGCTCGAATCATAGCTCCATTGTGGTCTCTGACAATTAAGCCTGTTCCCCCTTGCATCTCCTCCCCTCGGAAGCTAGCATCAACGTGTATCTTGTAAGTACCGGGGTCTGGTTTCCTCCATCTAGCCAAAACTCGAGCTGGTTTTGGGCTTTTATTTTTTTCCAGTCCGAGCCAGGTCGATAGTGGTATCTAATGTCCACTTTACGGATGATGTAGCCGTTCTTCCTTTGTCGCCATGCCAAAAAGTATTTTTCTCTGTCTAGACCGACCAGCACCCACACAGAATTGTGCTAGCAATCTCTTCGTTCACCAACCTCACCTCGATCAGATCCGTCGCCCATGAAGTTGGGCAGAAGTTCGGTAGTTTAACCACGGTAGGTTTCTTGAGTTCTTGCCAGAATTGCCTTGCCCCTATGCACTCAAAGAAGGCGTGATAAATGGATTCTTCTTCAGCAGGGTAATTAGTAAGTATAAATTTGCATGGGAAACTGTTTGTAGATTGTCATGTCTGATCTAACAAAAAAATTGTTGGCACTATGTTCTCAGGTGAAGCATTGGGACAGGAAACATTTGCTCCTCCCTACTTGGCTCCGAACTCGAGCACTGAAGTGACCAGCAGTGGTGTCAACTATGCTTCTGGTTCTTCCGGCATTTTCGACGAGACCGGTTCCTTTTATGTAATGTGAACTGCTCAACTTTTTATGCTTCCTGACAGCTTGATTTGTTTCTAAATTTTTGATCGGGTGAATGTGTGATTTGGGTTGGCAGATTGGAAGAGTGCCACTAGGACAGCAAATCAGCTATTTTGAGAAGACGAGAGCAGAGATACTGGAGAGCATGGGGGAGAAAGCTGCAGCTGAGTTCTTGGAGAAGGCTCTCTTCACAGTAGCTGCTGGATCCAATGACATCCTGGAGTTCCTCTCACCTTCAGTACCATTCTTCGGAGGACAGAAGCCTGATCCTGCAGTTTTCCAGGACGCCTTGGTTTCTAAGTTGGCGTTTCATCTGAAGGTGCGACTAACCTTCCTAGCTACTGAATTTTCTTTTCGTCTGCACCCATTAATTCTAAACTGACAATAATGCAATTTTCTTAACAAAATGAAGCGGCTGAATGAGCTTGGGGCTAGAAAATTTGTTGTGGCCGACATCGGGCCGTTGGGTTGCATACCGTACGTTCGTGCTCTGGAGTTCATCCCTGCAGGCGAATGTTCAGCAGCTGCCAACAAGCTCTGCGAAGGTTACAACAAGAAGCTGAGGAGAATGGTTGGCAGACTGAACCAGGAGATGGGTCCAGAGAGCGTGTTCGTCTACACGAATACCCACGATATCGTGATGGAGATCATCCAGCAGCATTGCCAATACGGTAGGGGTAGATGCAATGTTGCAAAGCACAAAGTTTGCAGAAATTTGGTGCTCGGGTGGTCTCACATTCACTGAACTGAATCTTGGGTGTGTATGGCCTGCAGGTTTCGAGAATGCACTGGACCCTTGCTGCGGCGGCAGCTTCCCTCCGTTCCTGTGCATCGGCATCGCCAACGCGAGCACCACCCTGTGCGATGACCGCACCAAGTACGTGTTCTGGGACGCGTTCCACCCGACGGAGGCCGTCAACTTCATCGTCGCCGGCAGGCTTGTCGACGGCGGCGCCGTCGATGCTTCGCCCGTCAACGTCCGCGCCTTGTTCCAGAACCAACAAGAATGAAACGAGATGTGCTCTCGCTGTCTGTGGTTTCATCCTCCTGTATGCTTTTCTTAATGCTTGATTAGATACATTGGACTGCACGTGTAGAATGTGATCGACGATTTTTTTTCTGATAAAGGGAACTTTATTACTTAAAGTTAAGCATTACACCCAGCCTCTGCACAACGAAGGTGCACACAGCCGACAAGAGTACGGTAGTCCGAAGAAATAAAAGGGTAGCGATTACATATCATAATGAGAAATTGTAATCACGCCTAAGATGTTGGAGGCCCGATCCGCAAATTATGCTGCCATCCATGTTGGGATAAAAAGTCTCTCGCTCCTCCAGTCTTGAACACACCTCCATAAACAGGTCTCGATGCCCCCACACGTTGCAACTGAGACCACGAACGGAGTGTAGTTGTAGTCCTGTAGATAACCTGCATGAGAGAACAATTCTTATCATTAAACACCTTGTCATTTCTACATAACCAAAGCGACCATATAACGGCTAGCGCTGCCACCCTAATAAGTTGTTTAAACCTAACATCTACCCAGTCAGCCAACTGCCAAAAATATGAGCAATGCTTCTTGGGGATATAAAGTAGAACCTCTGGATGATTGGAATGTGATCGACGATGGTGACTTTTATGAGGAACTTATTTTCTCTGTGCTGCTTTTTCGGTCGATTCTGGGGGGCGGAAAGGAGATCGGTGGCGAAAGAAACAAAGTAGACCAACGACAGGAATATTACAGGCCGTAAGTCGCACGAGCTATAGGAAGTGCTGAAGTGCAAGGCAGTTGCACCAGGGTAGCACTGCCCAGTCCGGCAGTCCGGGTGATCGGGTCTGCCTATTCTATTGTGCACACGAGTACACGACCGCCGCCGGTGCGGTCTCCAGCCACGATCGACACGCGGCTATATATGCATAGAACACTTGGAGTCGTCGGACGTACTTTCTCCTCCCGCTAGGAGAATTCCATGGAGACGACTGCGGGGCCTCTGAAGCCCATGGCCAACGGCTGCGCCACGGCGAAGGCGTCGTCGTCGTTTTCGTCCGTGGCGGCCACCGCGGCGTGCCTGGTGGCCGTGGGGCTGGGCGGCGCGGCGCTGCTGGTGTGGTGGGCGCTGGCGTTCCACCCGGCGCACGCGCGCCTGTGGATGGTGCCCGCGGGGCTCGTCCTCCTCGGCACCCCCGTCATCGCCTGGCTCTCCCTCCTCGCCTCCGACCCCTGCCGCTGCTGCGGCCGTGGCCCGGACGTCGAGGCGTCTCCAGCGCCCGGTGCACATGCAGGAGATTAGCGATCTACCAGTACATAGTAGCTTGCACGTACTAGTAGTACTACTTGTTTAGTTGTTTAATTAGTTTGCTTGCGGCTTCCTTGTCATCTCTCGAAATCAGATATGCGCACATATCATATTGCTGCTTCAGTTTGTTCGTTATCTCAGGTTGCAGTGTTCTTGCTCTTGTTCACGCGCAAACATCTCCGAGGTTCTTCAATCCATCCACTGATGACCTGGCGATCGAGTGCGGTTGTTTAATCTTCACGCTGCTACCGAAAGTCTAAAGCGAGCGTGTGCCGAATGGTACGCTGCCACACTCCATTGGTCGTGGTCGGCGCGTCTCGTCAGTCAGATCAGGAAGTGGACGTTACTAACGATAAGGTTTAGTAGGTATTGGAGCTCGAACTAGGGCGGCTAAACCTATCATTAAGAGGATCGAAGCGGCCTTTTCTTATCTTGTCATCTTAGTTTAAAGCAGATAAACTTCCAGTTCGAATCCACTCACCGCGCACAATTCCCAACAGTCAGTGAGGAGAGATTCAGTGTCACTTGAAATGACAAGAGGGGTGCAATAGGAGCCTTGTGTTGTTGGAATGCTACAAGCTAGGCATCCAGAATACACAATACTTTGATGGCTCAGTACATGTACAGGAGCACTGGTTGGTTGCCAGCCATACGCTATATACCAGTCGTCATTCGACGGCAACGTGAAAAACTACTGCCAACTTTCGACCAAGGAAAGAAATTTGGCATAAAAGCACAATCCGGATACTAGCCGTTTTCTCATTTATTTCTGGTTGCTCCTTATCTAAAAGTTCCTACCATAATATACAGTATACAGCCAATATCCAGAAGCAGAACGCACCAGGATGAAGAACATGGTTCAAATTGGATGGCCACCCCCAATCACGCACTTTCACCTTCAGGGTGGACTTTGGATCCAGGGTAGGAAAATAGCCTGGTAGCATTCTTGTAGCTCACCTCGGCGAGCTCTGTCTCTGGCATTTCAAGCAGCGACGCCACATAACTCAAAACCTGAAAATAAGATAGAAATGAGGCACATTTCATTAGAATAATTTCCTTAATCTATCACTGAATTTGTGTGAGAATGAGATAACTTGTGAAGCGAAACCATTTTTGGACAGGTGGAACCTGCAGCGAGTAGTGACAATGCCACTGAGCTTAGATTAATAAAAGAAATAGAAGCAGATACATTAATAGGCAATTGTGCATTTATTAACATTACGCGCTGCAATGACATTATACCGAACAGACGGGTCAACATTGAAATAGTAGTACCAAGAGAAAATATTGTGTTTAGAGCATCTACAACCGGACCCACCAATTTGCCTCGATATGTCCGGCGGAAAAACCGGACATGAGAGAGAAGAAAAGGCCTACCCAATCGGAGCCGCTACTTTCCCCCTATATGTCCGGACTATGCGGGGCCCCCATTTTCAGCCCATATATGAGGGTGGAAATGACGGTGTCTGGACAGTCTGCCACCTCCACTCCGGACAACTCTATCTCTTTCTATATTATTTATTTTTCTCTTTTTCTCTCCATCCCCACCAATCACATGCAACTGGCGGGGCAATTTAAGGGACATGGCTGCACGGTGCACTTACAGATAAATACACGTCCGTATACTGTCCGGACATGTCCGCGGATAAATGAGGGGTCAAATTGGTCCATTACGGTTGGGGATGCTCTTACCCTAGAAAAGTTCTGCTCTTCATACACACCTTAGTACACTAGTTGGGACAATAATATTTTCATCATTAGGGAACTGTCTAAAGATAGGAAAATTGCATGGAGCTTATGCAACAATGTGACACAAGGAAAAGCATGAAGATTTGATACGAAAATTATCAGGCAGAGGAATCAGGGCACAAATCTTACGATGTGGATGTTAGCTGGATGGTTCAAGGATTCATTTGAAGACACAGCTGCATCTGCATCTGACGTGTCCACAGGGACTGTTACTACAGAAACATTGTCCAACTTTGGTAATGCATCAGGTGCATCTGTCTCTAACAGGATTCTGTCCAAAGGTATCTATATCAAATACAAATGGATTTCATTTCATTGGTAAATACTTGTGAGATGGTGCATAAATCATAATAGATTTCATACCTACTGCCAGGAAAAAGGGAAATAAGCTACTTACTGCTTTGAGCATTTTCTTTGCCTTAGTGGATTTCATGCCTGTAAGGAAACCAGACAACGAAAAGTAACAGCCTAAATTTGCAAGGCCGAGCACCATTTCTGCAGACCCCAGATAAGAATGCAACAGCACACCTGCTGGGAAAGGCCCAGTTCGCCTGGGTGCAGCCAAAAGGTTAACATATCATAAGGGTTACTTGTAGAGAAAAGAAATGAGAAACTACAAGACACACACAATACTTGACTGTAAGTATGGAACCTGCACTTCAGTATGACATTTCTATCAAGGAAGAGCAGTACTTTCAAGGTTTTTGGCTGTCTATAAAATAATACTAAAGTCTAAACCCTACTAAAAAAACGTTGACCAACGGGGGAAGCATCACTCCCTTGGCTTTACGTTGTAAGATAGGTGAGACTCCCCGTTTAGTTCAAGTATGCCTCAGCTGTGACTCAAATTTTTTTCCAGCTGGGACTCGAACCCGGGTGGCTGGGTGGGCTGGCTCAACATCCTGAGCTCTAGCTACCAAGCAAGTGCTTGGTTCTCTAAACCCTACTAAGAACCTGGTGTGTGCCATATCATGGATAATTCACTTTCTCAGAAACAAAAAATTCAAGTTGTACAAACATATTATCCCTACCTGTCAAACATAGCTAGATAGAAGAAATAAAAATACTAGAGGCCAAATATCCATGCCTTACTTTAGTATTTCCAGAAGATCACCAAAGGCACGTACGCAATGAACAGAAACAGGTTTCTCCAATTCCTTAGCTAGTTCAAGTTGTCGTTCGAATACTTCTACCTGTGTTGATATTATTATGTTGCTGTTATTATAGTCGATAAAAAAACGGCACAACAAAATCCATGGTGACATAGTGAAAATGGTTATATGCATGAGATCATGTAACTGAATCTGTTGGTGAAATCATATGCAACATGAGGTGCAGATGGGTCCATGCTAACAAACCTGTTCTCCAAAGTCAATAGTTTTTCCATGTGATCCCTTGTCCAGACCAGTCTGCGTAATGGTGACATATGCGAATATATTGAACATGCCAAAAGGAAACAGAAGAGGCTATGACCTCTAACCATTTTTTAAAAAACAACAACAACAAGAAGAAGAAGAAGAACAAAGCCTTTCATTCCCAAACAAGTTGGGGTAGGCTAGAGTTGAAACCGATAAGATCTTGAAACTAAGTCATGGTTCTGGCCATGGTTTTTGAATCGAGCGACTAGTCGATGAGTCACAAAATAAAGTCGACTCAGCATCTCGACTCGACTAATTGGTTGAGTCGAATGACTCAATTGACTAGTCTCGACTAGTCCAGGTTTTTGAGTCGAAGAACGACTTAAAGTTGGTCCCGCCCGTCATATTTTTTCCAATATTGTTGCCCAGCTCCCCCTGAAACCTAGATCACCCCAATTTTTTCCCCCGAGCCAAAATGCTTGGACACTGTATGGAGATGCCCAGGTTTGTATTATAGACTATTAATAAGTATATAGTTATATACAATTATACATATAATATGCTAATTTTATAGTACCTATTGCTAAACTACTATGGTCGACTGAGTCTTGACTAGTCTAGTGAACGACTCGTCGATTCGTCGACTCGAAAACCTTGGTTCTGGCACATGGGTAGCTAACTTCCACGCACCCCTGCCATGGCTAGTTCTTTGGTGATATTCCAATACTTTAGATCTCTCTTAACAGACTCCTCCCATGTCAAGTTTGGATTACCACGACCCCTCTTAACATTCTCAGCGCGCTTTATCCGTCCACTATGCACTTGCGCTTCCGGAGGCCTACGTTGTATATGCCCAAACGATAACCAAATTTGAAAACACTAGTACATTAAATTCAGAAATGGCAATCTCAGCTTTAAAATTACAGCAGGCAGAGGCTGCAGCTAAAAAAACATATTGCTGATAAACATTAAAACTCAATAAGTGGCAGTACCAGATGATCCTAATTTAGAGTTTTCGACTATTACAGAACAATGCCGGTAGGGAAGCCTTGGTTAGCAATTTGCGGCACCCGAGGCTATTACGTATTGCTGCAGTTCTATTGCTGGCTAGGAACCTGGAAGAGTAACAAACTGACGGATAAAGCTCACCTCCCCAACAGCCGCCTCTGGGGTCTCCGAGAAGAGCCTCCGGAGCGAATCCATCCAATTGGGCGACCTTTCCGGCACGCACCTAGCAAATTCACAGTTTTAAAACCCACATAGCATAAGCAACAGTGCAGCGCGACAAGCAGCCAAGTTGTCTTGCCATGGGTGGATGCCGAAGCAGGGGACGACGGCCGGGTGCTCCTGGGCCATCTGCTTCACCAGGTGCCAGTCTTTCTGCATACATCCAGTAAAAAAAAGAGTCAGGGAGGAGAGGTTGCCTGAGTTAACGGACAGAGGCAAGGATAGAGCTGAGCGTACCTCCGAGGTGCCGTTAACCACGAACCGGGCGACGCCGGAGGCTGTGGCGGCGCGTATGAGGGAGGGGGGCCGCCACGATGCGGGAGTCTTGCAGGTGGCAGTGAGCGTCGAAGAGCCGCACGGCGGAGGCGGCGCGGCCCGGAGCCTGGGCCATGTTGATAGTGGGAGAGCTGCGGTGGCCGGAGCCGCTGTGGAGACCCGGGTGGGTTGGAGCGGTGGCCGCTGTCCGCGAGCACCGTATCGGCGGCTCGACGGTCACGGGTCGAAAGGAAAAAAAAGAGGAGAGGCCTAGTGCGAAGAGTATTTCGGTGGGCTAAGTACGATTATTGTTGGTGCAGGCCCAGCCTAGTCCTTTATGTTGGGCCGGTTAAAAGGATAGATACAGAAATCCAAGGCAAACAGGCCCAAGTAGACTTAATTCTTATTTCAGTGGAAGTTTTTTTTTAAATGGTCCAGCGACCTATTAATAATCAACATTAATAAAAAAATCGTCAAGAGTAATAAAATTACAGATAAGTTTTTGGACCACATGGGAAGTCATCGTGCTATGACCCCGATGATGCAGCACACCTGAGCCCATCGCCAAATATGAGAACCGGAAATCGAAAAAATCTTACGTACAACAACACCAGCGGACACGAAACGATCGGATTCCAGATTCGCGGGACACGCAATTCCGCGCGCCCTCCGCCAAGACTAGGTGCACCACAGGAAGTCCGGAACAGGCTAGGGTGGGGAGTACCGTATTCTGACATCGGGATATCACCGCTCACCACCTCGACGAAGACACAAAATTACTAAAACAAGACACGTCAAACCTCCCATCCGCCGGCACAAAATTAACTAAAAGAAGACACGTCAACCCTCTCATCAGCCGGCGAGAGACCGGGGTCCGCCGCCCCACCAAAGCTTATAGGCCATCGAGGAGGGTGACCCGACGACATCGCTTACGGAGGGGTAGAAAATCCTACTCGCCTAGAGATCGCCTTATTTTTCTCCCCTCTCCTCTAGTACTGCTTTAGTTCTGTTTTAATATTGTGCCTATCTCGAGATACTTTGGTCCACTCATATCAACACCTAAACTTCCCTTTATTGTCTAAAGACCCAACTTCCCCGCCCTAAAAGAGGAGGAAGCTTGACTTACCTTCCCTCAAAAGAAGGAAACAAAAAGCTAGACTTTCAAGGTCAACATCTGAACACCATCATGCAAAGTCAGCATGCACGCTGTCCAGAACAATTATGCGCACAGGCTAGTGCGCCCTCTTGCATAAAAGGTCCAATGATGCTGCTGATTCACTACCTGCAACAACGTTCATCCGTGCTTATCCTCTTCCACGTTCATGCGCGCAACAGATAATCCGTCGCGGTGGACGTGAGAAAATGTGCAGATGCGGACACGGTAGAACTGATGCCGTACGACGGTACGAGTCGGAAGAGTTTTATATCATCTCGATTGTTCTTTCCGTTTGTACCACTAGGATAAAGTCATGCGGTGCATGCCATCACCCATCATGATGTCTTTTCGTTACCTAACCGAACTGCTCTTCAGATCGGCAAGGTATAGAGTCAAAAAGCTACTAGTATAGTACTCCGTAGCATAAAACTTACTAAAGGACATGCATGTCGGAGTCGGACGAGCAGCAACACATTTTTCAGACTGTATGTCGGAGTATATAATTTACCATTTTAGTACGTGGATTTCCAGTTCTGGAACGCACAAGCTCTATTTTTTTGAAAATAATTAATTTAACATCGCAATAATAAAGTTTAAAAACGTTTAAAAAATCCTAAAAGTAACATATCTCTTGAATTGGGGATTAAATTGTGCAATAATAAATATATAAACACAAGGAATTTAAAATATCTCTGTAGATGGAATTAGTTATTACCATCAAGGTTACTTTTTTAGGATTAAGTTGTAATTTTTTGTTAGTACACGGCACATGTGCTAAGTTTCTTAAAAATACAACAACAAAAAATTGTAACACATGGTGGTTGATGCCGACTATAATTAAACAATGTGTGCTCCCTTTAGTATATACTCCCTCCGTTCCAGAACAGACTGATAGGTGACAATGCTTCCTTGCCTAATAGCCCACATCTACCTTCACCAAACTAATATTTCTTGGACATACAAAAGCATGAAAAAAAATCCATGTACATAGTTATTAGTTATTTATAGTCTCATTCTTTCCTATCTTCTAAAGCTGGAAATAAATCATTCTCGTAATTGCTTGTGCGAGCCAGGCATGTAATGTATTATGTAACTGAGAGAAGCATATTTAGAACCTTGATTTACGATGCTTTGTTGTGACTTGAACCTTATAAAATTGTTTAAATTACACTCTAGACTCTTTAAAACTGTTTAAGATAAACACACATCGGTTTTGAGAAGTGATTTTTTTTCGGCACCTTCTTGTAAAACATTCTACCATCAAACAATTTTCCACTAAAGTCACAAAAATGTGACTATGTATGTCATGTGCAAAATGAAAAAGACAACTCTATGTTTTTGTTTTTTTTCTTATAGAAGAAAGATGATCATATTGGTTTTATTCTTACTTTTATATCATTCTAACATCCATGGATTGTTACAATTTCTGAGGAACCTGAGGATATGAAACAACACTTCAAAATTTAACTCAATTATTTACGGTGGTTTTACATTTTTTTATAAAATTGAGCAAAAAATGAATAATAATGAATCAACAATATATTACATGTTGGTTCGTAATAATGTCAACCAGAAATTTTGGCTAGACAAAAAAGGAGGAGACAAATCATGTGTTTGTTTTTGCCGATGACGCAAATAGTCGTGGAGTTTTAAAAAAATGACCTACATATTTGAATGCTTTCGCATTTTTTTCAGAGACTTGATTAAAGTGTCAAGATTTTGTAGTTCTGTGTTTAAACCGGTCCGCGGCTGTTCAGACTATGGAACCAAAAATTTCGTTATCATGTGTCTAGTCTGAATAAAAATCAGCTCTTCTGTTAAAGTTTTGCAAATGATCATGAGATCGAAAATTATCTTTGGAGGGTGCCGTTTGAGCGTGTTTCGGACAAAATTTAATGGTGCCCGACAGATTTCAGGAGTACAAAAAAAAAAAAAGAGTTCTAGCCAAATCACGAGATGGATGGAGCACAATCTCTTGGGCCGGCTCGAGGAAGATCCTGAATCTCGCAGCAGAGCAGGAGCTCGTCAGGGAATTTATGGGTCCTGATATGATTTCTTGACCGGAGTTACTGATGGGTGTACGTAGCTCGCCGCCGCTGGCTACGAGCAGCATTCATCTGGCAAACGGCGGCAGTAAATTGAGCTGGACCTGCATCACGGAAAGCATACTCCGGTGTCCTGTCCGCCTTGCACGTGATGGGTAGAGCCATGATGCTGTTCTTCTTCTCTAGTTAACCGGCTGGCCGGCCGGCTCGCTGTTGTTCAGATTGGGGAACATTAACCAAGCTGCTGCAAGAGTTCGTTCACTGGGATGGATCATTGTATCAGGAGAGCGATGTTGGCACTCGCACGTGCGTAGGCCTATCAGAGAATCCTAGCTAGCAGGATTTGTGGCAATGGAGACACATGGTTAGCGGGTCAAAACCTACACATAATCGCCCGATTAAGATTGTATTACACGATATTTCAGAAAAGAATCCACTTGTATAGAGTATTTGGGCGTGTACTGTAGAGGCTACACGTACGGTCGGAAGATTCTGTTGAAGAGGCCAACACAAGCACATGCGAGCTCGTCCAAAAAGGCGGCACACCGTCTCCATTCCATTCCTCCCTGATCCATCCATCCCAAAGGAAGGAACAATCGGAGCACAAAATCACTAACTATATGAAAGATGGTCGAAATAGCGGCACCGCAGCGAGTGTGCACTGTAGATAGCTACAGTGTTCACCAGTACCACGATCGCGACCGTCGCTGCACGATCAAACGGCCCACAAGCCACGCCCGTGACGCTTTTGCAAACAAACCCCTCCCTTATCCACAAATCAACCCGCAGTCCACAGATTTACGCTACCAGGGGCGCAACTGCCAATTGGGAAAAATAGAAGGGCCTTTCTACAAAAACATCGCCACTTCCCCCCTCCCCTCCACCTCGCGCGCGCGGCCAGAGGTCGCCGGCGCCGCCGCGACGCGTCCTCGCCGCTCCGGCCTCCCCCGTCCAGATCGACGGCCACGGAGGGCTCCGCCGTCCTCGCCTCCACCCTCCCGCTGAGTTTCGCGTCCTGAAACGCGGCGACGTCGCCGGAATCGCCACCGACGCGACCGCAACCCGCCGCCGCGTCCGCAACCGCAGCCGCCGCTCCGGCGACCTACAGGCGGCGGCGCCGCCACTACCGCGTTCCTAGCGTCGATGCGCGTCCAGAGCGCCCGCCCACGTCTCCTGGCTCGCCGTGGTTCGCCGCCGCCGCAGCTCCGCCCGCTGGTGACGTCGACGTGACTCCCAGCGGGCCTGGGCCGGGCTGGCTCGGCCTTTTTTATTTTTCCCTTCTGTTTTTTTCCCTGATTTCTTTTTTTAATCTTTTGAAACTTCCAAAATACACCTTCAATAATTTTCAAACAAATCTGCACAACTCCAAAATGTGGACACTTTCAAAATTCGAATTTTACCACATTTCCCCTACTTTTCTTTCTTCAAAAACTTTTGTAACTTTCGAAATGCAACTTCAATAATTTTCATATCTGCACACCTTTAAAATGTGGACATTTCAAAATTTCAATTCTACCACATAAACGCATCGTACAGATTTGAATATTTCAAAATTTTCGAATCCTTCCAAACCTAAATATTTCACCACTTTTTGGAATTGAAAATTCTATAACCGCACAAATAATTCAAAACTGACAATCTTCCCAAATTCAACAATTTTTTACGTACATTTGACCAAAATTTTCGGATTTGAACAATTTCTAGACGTCAACTTTTTTTTGAACCTCACAAATTTTTAAAAACTATACATTTTCTGAACGTTCAACATTTCAATCCACTAAATATTTTAAAATTCTACAAAATATTTAAAAAATGCTCACAAAAAAAATGCACGCTCGAACATTTCAATCCCCTAAATATTTTAAAATTCTACACAATATTCCAAAAATGCTCAAAAAAAAATGTAAACTACCTGGATATGTTAAATTCATGCATGTTCGGATAACTTCGAATCATATTTACGTAAAACCTTTAGCTTCCAAACTACAATTCAAAATAATACAAACAATTTATTAAAATCTTCTAAATTTAACATATTTTCACATTTCCCACACAAAAGTTGCACCAAAATATAAATTATGCACAACATGATGCAAATGACATATATTTAATAATTACAGGAAAAGATAAAATTTGTAACATTTATATCTTTTAACCTATAATTCATACAAATATGTTTAGTATATCAGAATGTTCATAAAAATGTAAACTACCTGATATGTTAAATTCATGCATGTTTGAATAACTTCGAATCATATTTACGTAAAACCTTTACCTTCCAACCTATAATTCAGAAAAATATGTTTAGTATATCAAAATGTTCAGAAAAATGTAAACTATCAGGATATGTTAAATTAATGCATGTTTGAATATTTCAAACTTGCAAATGCCTTCCAAAATTAAAAAACTGTTAAATACTATAAAATCAATGATTTCAAATATATTCATCTGGAAAATATGAAAAATATATCAACGTGACCACAAAACAAAAAATGCTGACTATTTATATCATGTGATCAAATTTCAAATTAGAATATTTCAGACTTGCAAATGTCTTTCAAATTTCAAAAACCACTAAATACTATAAAATCAATGACTTCAAATATATTCATCCGAAAAAAATATGAAAACTATATCGACGCAACCACAAAACTTCCAAATTTTAAAAACTGCTAAATACTATAAAATCAATGACTTCAAATATATTCATCCGGAAAATATGAAAAATATATCAACGTAACCACAAAAATAAATGTTGACTATTTATGTCATGAAGTCAAATTTCGAATTTGAATATTCCAAACTTTTAAATGTCTTCCAAATTTCAAAAACTGCTAAATACTATACAATCCAATAATTTTAAATATATTCATCCGATACAATATAAAAAATGTATCAACGTAACCACAAAATATAAATGCTAACTACTTACGACACTCGATCAAATTTCAAATTTGAATAATTCAAACTTTTAAATGTCTTCCACATCTGACCATTCTACAAAGGTAGGAAGAAATCAAACTAAAAAACTTCCCAATTTAAATATTTTCAAAAATCTGAAAAAAAAAATTAACCGTCAGCTCTCTTTGCGTTTAAATAATTTTCGAATCTGCATGACTTTTTAATTGTGGACATTTTAGTTCACAAAACAATTATTTCGCAACAAACATTCAATATTTCTAATAAATTTCAAAATAGATTTCAAACAAGTTTCCCCTAAATTTTTCTCAACAAAAATTTCGCAACAAGTATTTTACCCCAGGGAATATTCAACAACACGAAAATATTATTTCCCCAACACTATTCAACAATATTCACGAAAGTTTCAAACACATTCCATACATGTCTCTCCAATTTTCTTTTCCCAAACAGATTTTGTTGCATTGACTCGATTCAAATTGCATGGACAGATACATAGCATATCCAAACTACTACAGCCAGCACGACGTCCTACAAATTTCAAATTTACGATATTTTCGAACTTTCCACACAAAAATTGCACCGAATAACCATTGTACACAAAAGTGAAACTAACAAATTTTTAAATTTAAGAATTTTTTGAACTTCCCACATGAACTACCAAATGTTCATTTTGTTTCAATTTTGTTGGGTTAGGTTTCCAAATAATTCTTCTATTTTCTCACTAAAAAAAAAAATCCAAACTTTCCGAATTGTGAACTCGAATCCAAAAAAATGCATTACACTAACTACATACTTAAATTAAATATCATTTAGAAAATAGAAGCATAATTAAACATTTCACACCGCTAAAATATTAAAAATACTCCAAAACATATCGACATGCCCAAAAAAAATGATACTTATTAATGCCAAAATACAAACATATTTAAACAATTCAAATTGGCTAATATTTGCATACAATCTAAGTGAACTTCATCTAACTATGAAGTAATTTAAATTAATAAATACTCACAAAATATATATTCTTTAATTACAGAGTTATGTTACAAATTTATGAAAAAATACAAACTAACAAAATCGCGACGTGACGCCGCGTTAAATTCCACTAGTCTTTCTATCCATCCCAAGCAGTTCTATCTTCTATCCCAGACGGACAGACGGACGCTGCGCCACCGCAGAAGAATCCAAGTATGATTACACATGCGAGCGGGCATCGTATGATACCCCCCTACGAGCGTGCGAGCGACGAGCTAGCTAGGCCAGCATTGTTCGCGTACTCTGTAGCGGTGGTTCCCCTGTACCTGTCCAACAATTGCCGCGAAGGATACGGTTCACTGCCCGGATTAATGAGTACACTCTCAGGCGGGGGCCGGTCCGTCAGCTAGCTAATTTTGTTCCTGTGCGTATTCATTGTTCGTCGGAACAGACCAACAGTTGCTTAGTTTGGTTTGGTGATCTGGCTCACGGCGTGTACTGCCTTGGAATTAGCTAGCTCAGCTGGTCCTCCGTTCGCTTCGATCCCGTCTTCAAGCGAAAGGGAGACGGACGGTGTACATCGTCACGTATAGCGTCAGAGCATTCCTACCAGATCATGGAAAACCCGAGGGTCGGAAAATTCTGACCGATATGCAGTTTCGTGTTTTTTTATGGCTCGAACATGCACCGTATATCGGTCCGGCCCGGATGAAAATATCGGGGGCATGCACCGGATATACGTCCCCTCCACCACTATATGAGGGGTACCGGGTGTCCCCGATCCCCTTCATCGCATTTCGTCTCATCCGCCGGTAGGGTTATAACCAACTCTAGGGAGAATTTTCCCGTTCCTCTCCGCACTATTTCTCCTTCAGCAGATCGACGGCCTTCGGATCTGGCCACGGTCGTGAGGGCAGGGGGGAGCCATGGGGTGCGCATCTGACCGCACCCGCCACGAGCCGCCGCCGCATGCTCGCGTGCAGGACGCAGAGGCTGGAAGCTCAAGCCATACCGTGGTGACAATCTTCAGCGACGAGGACGAAGAGCGCACCCCAAGCACATCACGCCACACGCGTGGTGCGAACCCGTCAGATCAAGGAGGCCCTCCCGGAGGCTAAGTTAGCGGCGGCGAAGGGCGAACCCGAAGCTCAGCGCCGTGGCGAAGAAGCCCGGGTGGAGCACCAACTCACATTGGCAGGGCACCTCCGCCGTGAAGTTCTACCTTAACATCGACGACACCCCGCCACTCTGTAAGTTCGATCCATTAACTCTAGGGTTAGGTTCCGAGTTCTAGTATATGAACTGTGTTTGTATGAACTTTGTTTTGTGTTTGTCTCTGTTTGTTGAGCTGTCGCGTGATCACCTGAAGAAGAAGTTTTTTCGAATTGTTCATTACCATTTTTATTTTAGTGTATCCGTACAGATGCTCTTACACGGTATACTCTGAGTGTGCGTGTGTGTGCGTACATACACGGTGCATGTACAGGCGACGGAGCTTCGGTCACTGGCTTCGTCGTTCGCTTCATAAAGCTTTCGCCACAATTCAGAGGAGCCGCATGCCATCGCCTCTGCAATATAAGGCCACCGTCCAAGATTCTTGTGAGCCCAGGCCAGGCCACCGTCCAGGACTACAACGAGCGAGTGACACGGGCGTGGCATACGCGCGCGCTCGCTAGGGAGGGGATGACCCCGGGCGTGGCGGCGAGGAAGCGGTTCGGCGGCGTCGGCTTCTCGCTCGGCTGCGGCTGCAAGGACCCCAAGGCCGTCGCAGTGGCGGCGGCGGCGGTAGCCGCCTCGTCGCCGCGCTCCGGCACGGAGGCGTCCACCGCGACCACGGCCACGTCGCGCGGGGCCAGGGCGCGGCCGTCCGGGTCGGCGTCCACCGGCACGCTCACCGTGCCCTCCGCGTCCTCCTCCTTCCTGTGGGAGGATGCCGAGGCCGACGGCGAGGAGGAGGTCGAGTTCAAGCGGGCCAGCTCCGCCACCACGCCCAGCTTCTCCGGCCTGCTGCGCGAGCTCCGCGACCTCGAGCAGAGCGTCAAGTCGTGCGCCGCCGCGCGGAAGAGCCCCGGGACAAATTACTTCTCCCCAAAGCCACCTCCTCCACCGCCGCCCCCGCCTCCGCCGTTGCCGTCGCGGCATGTGCCGCGTCGAGCCGTGCGCAGCGAGGACAAGCCCAGCACCAAAGAAGAAGGCCACGGGGACTTCTCGCCGCCCCGGCCGCAACCGCGTCCGCCATCTGTATTGCAGGTTCAGAATATGCAGCAGCAACAGCATCGTAGGGTGAAGAGCGTCGACAAAGTCAATAGGCAAGAAGGAGGAGACCCGCACTTTACGGCACTCCCACCCCGCCCGCTCCCGCTCCCGCCCCCGCCGCCGCTGGAGCCGCTCCTCCAGGACGCGAAGACCGAGGAGGAGGACGATCCCAAGAACAAAGAAGATTCCAAGCGCTCGCCGACACCACAGGCAGCGACGCCGCACCACCGGAAAGCGAAGAGCTGCGACACCAATAACAACAACAACGGCGGCTGCTTCGTCGTCGGCGGGAACCGGCTGGACGGGAGCGTGGCGGTGGTGAAGCAGTCGGAGGACCCGCTGGCGGACTTCCGGCGGTCGATGCTGAACATGATCGTGGAGAACGGGATCGTGGCGGGCGACGAGCTCCGCGAGCTGCTCCGCCGCTTCCTGGCGCTCAACGCGCCCCGCCACCACGACGCCATCCTCCGCGCCTTCGCCGAGATCTGGGACGAGGTGTTCGCCGCCCCGCAGCACCGGGAGCCCGCCAGGCAGACGGCGGCGGCTCCGCGGCAGAGGACGCCGCCTCGCCGCCGGCAGCCTCCGCCGGCGTGGCGCGTGTAATGTAGCTTAGAATCAGATTGGCTCCAAGAAATCGTCTGTCGATCTCACCTGATGAGTGATGATAAATCCGGCCATTGGATTGCGTTTGTTGTCTCTCTCGCACTTTTTTTGAATGTTCTTCTCGGACACTGGTGTTGGTACTTTCAAATTTCCGATTCTGTCGCGCACCTGACACGAACAATCCCGTGAGAGCTGATCCGATAGGGGCACGGGGCACGAGAGGTTTTGGGGCGCGTCAAACATGTGGCCGCTTGTGGTGCCAACAGTGCGGGAGCCTCGACGGAGGGGAAAACTACGGGAACCGGCCGGAAACGGAGGGCTCGTGCTTGGAGTAATGGCGGTGGTGGTTGCAGGGTGCCATTGCCGCCCACGGGAGGGTGCCTAGACGGGAACCTGTAATGATGCCGAAACTGCGGCGTAATACTCGCCATCAATGCGCAACCTCTCCGGTGTCCATGAAATGCCGAGAACTTAACTCCGTCCACCGCCCATTCGGTGCCTCTCAGGGGAATGGAATCTCCTCAGCTGTTCCATTGTCGTCCACGATCGAGTTCGAGTTGTAGCCAGGCCTAGGAATTCCAGACGCAGACCTTATCTGCATGGGGTCGAATGGATTTTTTTTTTTGAATTTTGGATTTTGTTGTTTTATCACGTTCGTGTGTGTGTTTGAAACGGTGGACACGTACCGGGAAAAAACAAGCCGCCCGAGCCAGTGGATAATCGAAGAAGAAGACAGAGCCGGTCCATCCAGTTTGGGCCGGGAGCGGGCTGTCCGTCTCGTCCCCATACGTATATACTGCCAGTGCCACCGCAGCTGATGTGCGAGCTAGTTCTGGACAGTCAATTTCGTGCCAGCCAGTGCCACCACGTACAGCTGCCAATGTACCTATACAAGCCACCGCTATTTTGTCTGTCCAATGTATTATAGTTCTGGCTCAAGCTCGTGTTCAAAAGTGGTCATGTGATCCTGTCCTGTGTGGATTCTGCTAAGCTTTCTGCAACGCTGCCTGCTGCAACGAGAGAAAACTTGCCAGATGCAGGGGCAGCAAAGCCGGTGGAACACTCAGGGCATTGTACCACAGCGTGCGATCTGGCAGAGAGCTATGATAATTGATCTCTCACAGCTAGTAGTACACTTCTTTCATGATGATTGATCTCTCACACGCTACTGGTTCGTAGATTCAAATTTCCGGTTTGGTCACACGTCTCAGACGGACAATCCAGTGAGAGCCCCAAGGGGTTTTGGAATTTGGATGGGGTACTTCAAAACGATGGCACCTTGAGCCAACAGTGCGTGGCAAACCGCAGACGGGCAGAGCGAGGGTGAAAGGCGATTTTTCTGTAGTCTCTGCTCCAGCAACGCTGCCTGCTGCAGTGCAAGAGACAACTTGGCAGACGTAGGGGCAGCAGAACTATTGAACACTGAGAAATTTGTGCAATAGCGTGCGCTCCGTCAGAGAGCTGTAATCATTCCTGTGTGAAGATCTGTCTTCTTTGACGTAGGATACCTAAGCTATCTTTCAGAGCAATAATGCAGTGCTGAAGAACAAGCGATCATACCCAAAATGTACCAAGCGTGGCAAAGCAGTGGTACCACATCAGGTCACACGCAGAACAAATACAGTAGCAAATTAATAGGATCTCCGGTACAGGGTGGTACGGCATCACGATTCACAGGTCCCAGATCTAGTTAGCAACCAAATGGATTCATCATTAGGAGTAGATGATAGGCGTGGCATGCGTGATGATTTCATGTCAACGGTCCACAGCGTATCTATTATCTATGCCTGTACTCACTGTGGAGAGACAAGATACAGGCAACCTAATTTTGTCCATGTACTCCCTCCGTTCCAATTTAATTGACTTGCTATTTACAAAATGTGGACCAATTTAATTGACTTGCTATTTACAAAATGTGGATGTATCTAGACATGTTACATATATAGATACATCCATATGTGGTGGATAGCAAGTCAATTAAATTGGAACGGAGGGAGTACTTGTTAGCGCCGACAGTTTAGGCGAACAGGTGTTGAAATCTCACAAGCTCTCGGACGCTTTAGTTCAGGACCAACACTGCAATCAGCGCATTAGCACATGAAAGCGTGGTCACAGCTTATCATTGGCAACAAACAGAGGGCACTAAATGCTGTTTGCTGAGACTACAACATTGGAAGGAACACCGACAGTCGGTGCTCGTCTCAAGTTTCCCCATTTATTAACAGAGAAAACCTTCAAGGAAGATCCAGCTAGTACAGAAAACTAGAGCTACCGGCTCACACCTTGTCTTGCAAGTAAGCAGAATAGAAGACACCCAAGGAAGCGAGAGAGAGTACTAAAAGAAGGCCAGATGGCACCAGCTTCCGGGTGTTGTACAACCTGATACCTGGAAAACAGGAGGATTCAGCATCACATTCTTGTTTCGTGGAAAGGGAAACACGAGATGGAGAAAAGAAACATACCAAACACGCAGGCAAACAGAAAGGCTGATCCAAATCCAACAGCGTCGCCTAGTGCCTTCGTCTCAGGGGATTGCATCAGATAATAGGCCTAGAGAAAAAAAACAGATAAACTAGCAATGAAAAATTCAGAGCACATGTAGGCAGACATAATGATCACTTGGTCGGATCAGACTTCAGTAAAAATAACCATAGAATTACAAAGACGTGGATCCTTGATCGAAAGAAATGGGAGTGCCACTAATCTAACTTCAGTAAAAATAACCATAGAATTAGCATTTATGAGCAATGAATCCGCAGTCTGAACCTGTCTAGAGCTCATTGATTTGCACCAAGAGTACATCTTTCTAAATTCATCACATTCATAGGATGTTTTCCATTAGACCTTAAACTGTCTGATTATTTTAGAGTTCGAGATCCAGGAGGTGTACATAGACCTCCCAGTTTAGGCTGTGCATGGTAGTGTTGCTGTGTTAGAACCAGAAAGACCTTGATTGTGCATGGAGGAGTGCTAGAACCAGAAACAATGAAACTTTGGCATCAAATATGATTCCGAATACAAATTATGTGCAGTAGTGGCACAAAGAAAGGAATCGGGAAAAGAGTCCTACAAAAATTCCGGCTCCATTTTTTCATTTACAAACTCCACCTCATAATTCCAGAAGTATCACACTCCTAATATTCGTAAGAAAACATGGAACTTTGAACCTCTAAACGTATCGCTATAGAATCCTTGTTACATACAATTCATATTACCGTCTAAATTTGTAATTTTTGGGTATTTCTCCCAATAGGGCTTGACAGTAAGAACTTCTTGGTTGAATGTATACTTAAACTTTTTTTTTATATAATACCCTCAAGCAAATAAAAAAAATTCATTTTAGTACCATTAAATTTCAGACTCTCTTTCACTCACAATTTACACATAAATCCACATGAATAATTGCAGTATACCATTGATCATCATATTTTGCTCACGGAAGCACCGAAGGGGAATGATATAAAATTAAGATTATGGGGGGCTAATCACTATTCGCACTAAAATGCTAAAGTATGCACATTAGTAACAAAAAGAAAGGTATAAACCGCTTATATCAATGGATCGAGATTATAGGAGCAGATTAATCAGATATAACTTGAAGCTGCCACAGTTGCCTTAAAGAACTATATATCTGATCATAAGCATTACAGTTGTATAGCAAATACATCTCTATTTTTATATATAGACATATAACTGTAATATTTGGCAGCGTAGTGCTTTGCTACTTTTTCCAAGTTTTTTCTCCCTTGCGTACAGCCGTAGACATGACAAACAAAAAGAAAAATGGTATTTCCTGAAGAACTCTATGCTATGATGATTCTTCTTTAGTAACACTTTCTGAAGTAGTACCACATTACCATGCAGAAAATCAAAGTTCTTCTAATAATGGTCAAAATGGAAACGGGAAAATCCCTGTTTCTCTGTAATATTCCACTGTGTAGGGGCGTCATGTCATTAGATTTCTATCTATATTATCAGATTATCTTCCAAAGTCTTGAAAAATGTCATGTCTTTCCAGAAGAACTTTATGCTATAATGATTCTACTTTACTATCACTTCCTGAAGTAGGATTCACATTGTCAAACAAAAAATCAAAGTTCTTCTAATTATGCTCGAAACGAAACTGGGTACAAGTTCCTGCTTCTCTAGGAGCATCTAGTAAGGCCTTGCTGCAGTGGTGAGGTCCTCCCCATTTGTGCCAAGAGGTCCTGGGTTCGAAGCAGCCTCTCTGCACTGCACTTTGCAGGGTAAGACTAGGTTCCTATAATCCCTCCCCATACCCCACCTTGTGTGGGAGCCTCTGTGCACTAGTATTGTTAGATTTCCTAAGTACGCAGGCAAACAGAAAGGTTGATCCAAATCCAACAACATCGCCTAGCACCTTTGTCTTGTTGGCCTGATGTAATCTTGTCATGGTGTAAACTGCACACATAGGTTATGTGCAGGCTAGTGTGAACACACACATAGGTTGTGTGCTGGTTGTGATGTGAACAGGACACATGAGTTGTGTCCTGAGTAGATAGGCATGTTGCAATATGTTTGTAGCTGTCTGCAGGTCGTGGAAGAGTAATCCTTGCTTAGGAGTTAAGTTAGTAGGTGCTACTATCTTCTAGACTACTTCTTAGGTTGTAAGCCTGTAAGATAGGGTAGCAGTAGAAAGCAGTAGAAGGCTCTAGAATGCGGTAGCACCGACCTTGAACCCTCTATATAAGGAGAGGCACCCTATATGGAGAGAAGCAAGTTACAAGCCAAGATGAAGTAGAAATCCTGTGTGTCAGGTTGAAGCACATATGTATGTGTGACATGCATATGTGTAAGCTTCAGTAGGCATAGGTTGCCAAGGTTGTAGGCATTCGTTGCTGCAAAATCTAATAGAAAAGGAAGGCATCTATTGCCTGAAACTGGTTTGCTCCTCTGTAGTGCTAGTCCCCTGTTTTCTTCATTTGCTAGAGAGAGAACAGAGAGGGAACACCTAACATGTCTCAGGAGATTGCATCAGATAATAGGCCTAGAGAAAAAACAGATAAACTAGACATGAAAATTCAGAGCACATGTATGCAGACATAATGGTCACTTGATCAGAGCAGACAACAGTAGGAAGATTACTAAGACGTGGATCCTTGATTGAAAGAAATAGGTGCCACTAATCTAACTTCAGTAAGAATAACCATAGAATCAGCATGTATGAGCAACAAATCCGCAGCCTGAACCTGTCTAGAGTTCATTGATTTGCACCAGAGTACATCTTTGTGAATTCATCACATCAATGGTTTGTGTTGCTGTCTGTTTATTTTAGAGTCTGAGATTCAGAAGCTGTACAGAGACCTCCCAGTCTAGGATGTGCATTTGTAGTGTTGCTGTGTCAGAACCGGAAACCATAATATTTTTCCATCAAACCAGCATGGACTTTGAGACCTTGGTTGTGCATGGAGTAGTAGAACAAGAAACCATTAAACTCTGGCATTGAATCTGATTCTGAATAAATTCTGACTCCAAGATTTTCATTTGCAAACTCCATCCCATAATTCCAGAAGTGTCGCATTCCTAATATTAGTAAGAGAACATGGAATGTTGAACCTGTAAATGTATTTTTACAGAATTCTTGTTATATATAATTCATATTACTGTTTCAAAATTTATGGGTATTTCTCCCAATAGGGCTTGGGAGTAAGAACTTCTTGGTTGGCTATATACTTAACCATTTCTTTTATGCTGTCAATACCCTCAAGCAAATAAATAAATTTGATTTTTATAGCATTAAGTTTCGGACACCCTCATAAAATTTACACATAAATCCACAAGAATAATTGCAGTGGAATGATTATAATATCAAGATTATGGGGGGCTTATAACTGTTCCCTCTTAAAGGCTAGTAATATGCACATTAGTTAAGAAAAAGGTCTGAACCGCTTATATCGGTGGACCTAGATTATATCGGAGCAGATTAGTTAGATATAACTTGAAGCAGCCACAGTTGTCTTAAAGGACTATATATCTGATCATAAGCATTACAAGTGCTACTTTTCGGTTTTTCCAAGTTTGCTTTTCCTTGCGTAGAGCCGTGGACATGACAAACGAAAACAATAATGACATGTATTCACTGAAGAACTGTATGCTGTAATGATTCTTCTTTAATATCACTTCCTGATGTAGTTCCACATTGTCACAAGTACAATTAAAGTTCTTCTAATAATGGTCAAAATGGAACCGGGGAAAAATCCCTGTTTCTCTAGAAGAATCTAGAAATGTTCCACTGTGTAAGAGCGTCATGTCATTAGATTTCTTTAATTCATCTATATTGCCATAATCTTCCAAAGTGTTGAAAAATGTCATGTCTTTCTAGAAGAACTGTATGCTATAATGATTCTTCTTTACTATCACTTACTGAAGTAGGATTACATTACCAGACAGAATCTCAGTTCTTCTAATTATGCTCGAAACAGAACCGGGTACAAGTCCCTGTTTCTCTAGAGTATCTAGTAACATTACACGGTGTAGGAGCGTCATGTCACTAAATTTCCTAAAACCATCTACACTACCAGATTATCTTCTTCGTGTTAAAAAATGGCATTTCCAGAAGAAATACATGCTGTAGTGATTATTCTTCAGTGTCACTTCCTAAAGCAGGATCACATTATGAGAATCAAAATCAAAGTTCTTGTAAGAATTGTCGAAAT
The DNA here is from genome assembly GCA_947311845.1 of Poa pratensis. NCBI lineage: Eukaryota > Viridiplantae > Streptophyta > Magnoliopsida > Poales > Poaceae > Poa > Poa pratensis. Next base: position 23,210,327 of record CAMZMU010000053.1, on the reverse strand, counting down.
GGAACCGCGGAAAAACCCCTGTTGTTTTAGGAGAATCTAGGAAAGTTCTACTGTAGGAGTTGTCATGCCATTGGATTTCCTAAACCCATCTACATTGCCAGATTATCTTCCGAAGTGTTGAACATCAAATTCACCATGCCCGGCAAGAAAAAACAAGATCATCTCCAACTTTGCTACCCCCGAATAAACTACTGGTCGAATTTTTTATTCCTCTCTTCCACTATCGACTTGTAGTCCAAGCTCTTCAGTGTTCAAGCCGGCACTAAGCATATTCTGTCTCTATATTAATTATTCTATGCCGCCATTGTTATGAATTTTCGCCACCGCATTTGATATCTAATCCACAAACTAGACCCACAAATCAAAAGAGAAGACAAAAAGGTGGAGAATGTTTGACGTCCACTCACAATGCCCATGAGCGCAGATCCGGAGAGCCCTCCAAAGATGGAGCCTTTGCTGCCCGACCTCGCATCTGCACAAAGTGAGAATCAGAAAATCAACGGTCAAAGAACAAATCCCACCATTCAAAAAAAAAAAGAACAAATCCCGACCCAGCAGATCATCAGGGAAGAAAGAAATCACAATAGCAGATGAGACCGAAGAACGCACATGCGAATGCGCCGCCGCCCACGAGGAGCGCACCGTATGCGGCGGATACGGCGGGCGCGAGCTCGGACACCGCGGCACAGCGCAGGACCGCGCGGCGGCGGGTGGCGCCGCCAGCGCGGGCCACAGGAGGCGGCGAGGGGAGGGCACGGAGGGCGCCGGGAAGGTGGAGAGCGAGCGAGGTGGCGGTGACCAGCGTCGACGTCATTTTTCTTCGGCGACGGCTGGCGCGACCGGGCAGTCGCTGTCGACCGAACTACGGTGGACTCAGGTGACGTGTGAGGCCCTGGGGATTCTATCGCTTTCCGCTATCCGGAGTCGTGAAGGCCGATGAGGCCATCTTTTTTGCATTTTGGAGCAGATTTGCAACCATGGGAGTCAAGTCAGAGATGATTTTGTTTTGTTCCTCAATTCTGATGCGATGCACGTTTTTGTTAATGGGCTTTTGCCGTCTCGTTTAGTCGGTCACGATTCGTGTTCTTCATGTGGGTTTGACGGGCAATTCATAAATGAAAATACATATTCGAAACATGCTCGTTTCACGTCAATGCCTTTTGCAGACATACCTGACCTTCAGAGCAACAAAAAAAATGATATATGATTATCAAATTTTAAACTGCAACGTCATTGTCTCAACTCTCAAGCAGATATGCGGCAACTAGCATGGCCACGCTGACTCGGTCTATGAAACAATAGACTTGGCTCCCTCCGACCCGAAATACCGGGTGCGCCGTTTTTTTTTTGCGAAAACCCCCCTGCCGTTTTTCACCTGAAGACTTACGTCCTTCCTCTCTGCTCCGTCCTTCCCATCGCCGTCCGCCTGCTCCGCCCCTCCCTCGCCGCGCCGCCTGCTCCGCCCCTCCCATCGCCGTCCGCCTGCTCCGCCCCTCCCTCGCCGTCCGCCTGCTCCGGCCATCTGCGTGGGGGCGGCTCCGCCCTCCCTCGCCGTCAAAATCCAATCTTGGCGAGGAGCGCGCCACGACGGGCAGACGGCGTGGAGGCGGCACAGATCCGACTGCGGCGCCGACGCGGCAGGCGGGGGGGCCGGCGAGGAGCCACGCGCTGCGGCGGCTGGTCCCGGGCGGCGCAGAGGGGAAGGACGCCCCTGCCGCAGACCGCCGTGAACCTCGGCGAGCCCATCTTGGACAGCGAGGTGGTGCCGCCGTCGTCGCTCGTGGAGATCGCGCCCATCCTCCGTGTCGCCGACGAGGTCCAGGCCGCCAACCCCCGGGTCGCCTACCTCTGTAAGCATCCCTCTCTCTCACTCTCTGCTTTTCGACAGTACCACTCCTAGAACAGACACAGTTAACACAGCACCACTCACACTGAACGCACGCACGCCCCTGTCCCTTACTGTAAAAGCCACTAGAAGTTCATTCTGTTTCGTTTTCTGCAAAATGGGTGTGCTTAATAAACAACTTTGCAAGAGCAATGCCCACGTAGAAGACGCTTGTACTGTGCTAATGTCGTTGAATGTCAACTTGGGTAGGGTGGAGTACATAGAAATTGGTGTGTCAATTAAGCAGCCTAAATGTCTGATTTTTGTTGTTGCTGTATAAAAATGAAGCTAGGTTGGGTCTGTAACTACTATGTGCAATAAAAATGAAGCTAGGTTGGGTCTGTAATAAAAATGGAGTACTGTACTGCTATGTGTAATTCAAAGCTAGGTTGGTTCATATTTCTTATTCACTGCCATGTACTCACTCTTGCTTGCTCTGTAATTTGCAGTCATGATGTACTGCAGTAGCTTGCTTGCTCTGTAATTTGCAGTCATGATAAACATTTGCTGGACAATTCATTATTGCTTATTCATTGCCATATACTCACTCTTGTTGCTTATTCACTGCTGTTGTCGATTTTCTCATGTTGGTTCTGCTCTTATATTTTCAGATAGAAGGATGCAAGGATGAGGTTGGCCTGAGGCAGATAGAATGATGCAAGGATGAGGTTGGCCTGAGTTTGCCTCTGGTTGGGGCAATGTGGTACAGGTAATCAAGATGCACAACAATGTCCTATTTTCACACAAGTTTGTTTGTTGTTGGCTGTGTTAATTTGGCATGTTAGTAATTTTAGTGGAGTACCAGAATTCCAGAAACTGAATATACTCACAAATGCTCACACATTTGCTTTTGGAATGTATAGGCACATTTGCTTAAGAAGAAAGGTACAGTCAACAAATCAGAACTTTCCCTTGTCATTTTTCAGATGATAAGAAGTTAAACAGAAGATTTTCATGTTTGTGTACAGTCAACAGAAGATTTTGCTTAGGTATGAGTATCATGTGTTCCTGTGCTTTTTGTTTCGGATGGACAGAAGTGAATGCAGCAGGTGTACTGGTTCTATATTGTTGCTATATTGCCAAAGCTGCTCATGGAGTTCAGGGAGTAATTTATATTGTTGCGTTGTGCTGCTGTTTGGCATCGCGGGCTTCCGTGGACTCCGACGAGAGAGGCACCATCGGGGAGGGAGAGGACACGAGGCGAGCGGCGCGCCTGGTACGGAACTGCGAGAGCGTGCAGTTGTGTCGCTAGTGGAAGAAGGGCTATGTCGAGAAGCCAGGCGAGAACGTAAAGAGGAGCTGGAGGAGAAGAGGAAGAAGGACATCTGCGGATGTTCTCTCTCAATTGCTTCTTCGGCACAACGAGGTGAGCAGCCAGCCTTCTTCCACGCCTTCTTCAGAATTAGCAATTAGCTCCGATTAGCACTCCCATATTTAGGCATTGTGGATCATTTTTTACTTGCCTGACAACACAATGGTTTTATGTTACTCCCATATTCAGGTGAAATAAATAAGCATGCTACATGGAACAAACTCTTCTGCATCTATGGGAGTAGGAATGGCTGCTGTTTGTCATTGCTGCTTACAGACAGAGTTTGCTTACAGTCAGAAGGAACAAGAGCATTTGAAGATCGAGATATACCCCCTGCTCCTTCAGATAGGTACATGCTATGCTACTCCCTAAATGCAGTACTGACTCATTTTCAATCTCCGTAATATTTCCTCGCTTGCCTTCACATGTGGATTCTCAACTTTGTTCTGTCAAATTAATTGTCTATGTAAATATGTAATGATGTGAGAATGAAGAAGCTTGTTAATCTGTTGTTCCCTTCTTTTTTTTAGAAATGGAATCTGTTGTTCCCTTCTGCTATGCGCATGATTTTAGATGTACTCCTGTGTGCTAATCTGTTTTTCCCCTCTTGATGTTCAGAGTTCGCTCTAAATTGGACAATGCGTAATCTGAAATGTATTATACTTGCAGTTAGCAAGATAAATAAATAATGGAACAAACACGATATCCGGAGGTATATGTCTGATTGTAGTTAGTTCAAATAAACTTTCAACATCATCCACCAAGTTCCACAAGAACAAATATAGCACAAACATAAAAGTAGAAATAAAATTATTTACCTTGCATCCCAAAACCTGATCAACGGACTATGGATGACTTCCCACGGAAGTATTCCCCTCTTTATCTGAAGAAACATAGCTTCTGAAATATGTGAACTCGAAATCTTTGAAACTACAGAAAATATGTGAATCGTGCTGCTTTGGACATCTGTCCGTTTCTTTCTTGAACATTACTGACTAAATTAACCTAGGCTTTGCACATCGTTGTCTAAAAAACTCCAACTCTCGATAACTGATCATAAGGTGCAGCAAATACCTCAATATGCATTTCGGAATAAAGTTGACATACAAAATTATAGAGCATGAAACAGAAATACAAAGTTTTGCTGCCAGCGAAATTATCATAGAAGCCAACAAAATGCTGCCTAGTGGTTCTAATATTTTCCATGTTGAGGTATAGATAGCTTTGCTTCTTCCCCATCTAGGCTTACGTAGATATGACATTATAAGATATTATCTGTCCTTTTATTAGCCGAGGAGTCTAGTGGTTCTAATATAATGGCTTTAGCATGATATGGTATATGGTTACAGTTACAGACTTAAATTTTTGCAATGTCGCCTACCTGTGACCTTGAGCTTCATTTTACCGCCCTTGATGTTTTATGCACAGTTCCTCCTCTGTCATTCGCAATTTTTACCGTGGTTGGAAATAATTCGTTTCAGGTTTCAAGAAGTACAGTTTGTTTGTCTTGGCTAACATAATTTCATTCGTTCATGTTCATTAGGGCTGGGATGATCTGTGTGTAACTCGTACGCATGAAGGTCTTCTTAAGTGGAAATACCCTGAAATGAATTCAGTTGACTTTTTGTTTGAGGTGTGTATCATCACCCTTGTGTTCCCAAATTATAATGGTTACTTTTTTTTAAATGGTGGTGTTTATTTCATCATACCGAACTTCTGCAGGTAGTCAATGATAATCGCCAGCTGGGTTTCCTGTACGAGAGAGGCAAAAAGAAACTCATGGATGGTACTCGGATGGTATTTCCATGTAAGCATTTCCTGCAATTTTTATGTTCATTTATTTGTGCCGATGAAGATTATTTGTTAGATATTAATGCTACTGTTCTGAAACTTATGCAGATGAAGAAGATCCATCCTTAGACTAGCCATAGTGGGGAGTAACTTCAACTAGTAACATACACATATTACTAGACTATGTTACTATCCTCATAGTGCAAAGTAACATAGAGGTGGTGTCATATATGGTCTCATTTATTACTCTATAGACTCATTTTCTCTTGAAAAGTGTGATGTTACTAGTGTTACAAGTAACTAGCTAAGTTACTCTATTTGTATCTCTCCTCATTAATTACATGCCACATAGGATTTTTTGCTTAGGTGGCATCTATGTTACTAGTGAAGTTACTCCCACTATGGGTAGTCTTACTCGTGGCATCTAGGCTGGCATGGTGATGTGGCACGTTTAGTTGTTTACTGCAACCTTACTCGCTTGCTGTCATATCTCTCGTATGTACTCAACACTTGAGAACACTGAAACTTGAGTGAAACCGACCAGCCAAGGTCATTCTTGCATTCTAAACTATTGCCGTGTGTGACTCTTGCTTCTTGCATGCTTTGGTGTATTATCGCTTTACTGCATCTATGTCTTTACATGCTGTTTACCTTCTACAATCCCTAATTGCCCTTAGCAGTCGTTCTTGTTTATTTCTGAAACAGATTATCTTATTGCCGAAGAGGGTCAACAGCCATTATTCCCCTAGCACCTGGCTCTGTTTAGTGCTTTATCATCTACTGCATGATCTGCCACTTATGGTGTCCAGTTTGCAAATTCAGGAACAACAAGGGAGACATCCTCGCTGCTTCCAGCGCGGCTGTGGGAGCAGAGATCGCCCACACCTTCTCGAGCAACGAGAACACCGTCACCATCTGCTCACAGCACGAGCTGGACCCCCTGACCACCGTGAAGGCGCGCTTCAACAACTACGGCATCGCGAGCGGGCTTCTAAACCACCGTGGATGGCTCCTCCGCGCCTGGGGGCGCCAGCGACGAGGACAGCCGAGGCGCTTCGGTTCTCCGGCGGATCCTTCTTCCCCCGCTCTGGTTCCCTCCACCGGCGCGGCCTTGCTCTGCCGCTCTGGTAGCCGCCCTGCTCGGGCCCTCGGTCGGCGAGCTGGACGAGGTCGCCCACGAGGCCTTCCTGGGCAGGGGAAGGGGAGGCAATAGCCTGCCGGCGGGAGCTCTCCGTGGGAAAGGGCGCAGCAGCGGACGGCAGCGGCGCGGATTCCCTCTCTCCGGCGAGCTGCGGACGGCAGCGGCGCGTGGTCTGCCCGACGAGGAAGACGATATCTTTGATTTGGACCAAATTTGAAAACTATCTGAACTAGCCAGGGGGTTTTTGTAAAAAGTTATTATAACAGTGACCCGCCCACTAATTCGGGTCGGAGGGAGTATTCTTATGACCACCTTTTTATCGTGGTTAATTCAAACTTCTGCCTGGCATTGAAAGTTTCGAGAGGTAGCTGATGCCATGGTGTTGAAAGTTTTTTATTTAACGAAATGCCTATTTATTTAAAAAAAGAGTTGACGGATTAAGTAGCAGAAATCGGCCTAAATAGATAAGAGAAACCTCGCTGACTGCCATGTGACCTGACCACCTCAAGGCCGAACACGTCCAACTTGTTTACCAACATAAATTGCACCCACACCACCGGCAAAGTTGCCCAGCGATGTCATAGTTATCACTACTCCTCGTGGGGTCTATGCAAGGCTGTTGCCGATGAAAATCTTTACGACAGGACCACACATCGCGGGATATCATCGCCACTCAAACAACGCAACAACAACTCTAACTTCACAGCAGGAAAAATCCAACACGAAGGTCGTCTGACACACCGAAAGACGCCTAACAAAACCTTGCCGTGACTAAACTATCACTCATCGACGTCGCAAGGCACCATTTTATCATCTCCGTTGTAACCGCCACACACCACAAACAAGTTGAAACTTGAAACATCGTCGAAAGGAACACATGGATGAGGATAATGAAGCACTGAACCTTCTGAGAAAACGTCGTTAGATCCCTCCGGCCTCCGCCCGCGAGCACAGACTTAGTCCGACTTCATCATTTGGGCGTCGGTGAAGGAAGGGGGAGTGGAGGGGCGGGTGGCCCATACATCTACTCAGTGGCGGAGCTGCTGTATAGGCATTGGGTTCAGGTGAACCCAATAGATTCTCCAAATCCTTCATTAGTTTATAATTTTCCAGTACTAATTTAGTGAAATATTACACCTAGAAGATGTAGCTAAACCCGATGGCTTGATCTTCTAGCTTCGCCACTTCATCTACTCCATTTGCAAAAGAAAGAAATTGGAAAATCTCTCAGGCCATGGTCAACTCCACATGGGTGGAGCACATCAACTACTTGGATGGCCTCTCGGTGGAGAGAGTTTTTATTTTTCTCCTTCCACCACCTTTGTGTGAATATACAACCACCATGACAAGCTCGTGTGGAAGACTTGGGCCCTTTCTAAAGTACAAGTTCTTTTCTTGGATGGTAATTCAGAACCGTGTCTAGACCGTGGACTGTCTTCTGCGTCATGGGTGGCCCAGTGGCGATGTTTGCTCCTTTTGCCGGCAGCACCCGGAGACCACCGTTCACCTCCTCTTTCATTGTCGATATTCCATTTGGTTTTGGAGTTTGGTCAGGCCTTTATCTTACTCATGGGATGGTCTTCTACTCTTCTCTTCTCTACATCAAATCTTTCTGGCCCGCGTTGATTTTGTAGCCCCGCCTACCTCACAATGCTATGCCATCTATTACCACCCTCGCCTCTTGGAGATTGGGAATATTAGTGTAATGCTAGCTTTTTTCCCTCTCGTATGCCTACTCGCCTAGTTTCGGAAATCAAGGACGAGGTGAAACTTTGGATCATTGTGGGTGTTAAGTGTTTGGGAATTTTCAACCCGGGAAAGTTGGCTAGCCCCGCCTACCTCACAAGCGCTTATGTCTTTGTGGTTGGAGTTCGCATTCGTTGTACACTTATGTTCGATGAATAGTCGAGTTTCTTGGCCTAGGTCGTGTAATATGACATTTTCTCTCCTTAATCAATGAAATGAAAAACCTTTCGCCACCTTTCAAAAATAAAAGGGATTGTGTTTCAAGGAAAAAGTTGCCTATTTCATAGGCAACCCTTAATTACACACTTGTGTTGTGTGATACAACATCAATCTTGTACTTCCTCCGTTCACTTTTATAAGACACACTAGCTATCCATTCCATTTGGCCACATACATACCAAAATGAGTGAATCTAGACTTTTTTTGTACATAGATTCACTTATTTTAGTATGTATGTGGCCAAATAGAAAGGATAGCTAGTGTGCCATTTGCAAAAGGAAGCAATTGGAAAATCTCTCAGGCCATGCTCAACTCCACATGGGTGGAGCACATCAACTACTCGGATGGCCTCTCGGTGGAGAGAGTTTTTTCTCGGTCCACCACCTTTGTGTGAATATACAACCACCATGACGAGTTCGTGTGGAAGACTTGGGCCCTTTCTCAAGTACAAGTTCTTTCCATGCATGGTAATTCAGAACCACGTCTAGACCGTAGACTGTCTTCTGCGTCGTGGGTGGCCCAGTTGCGATGTTTCCTCCTTTTACCGATAGCACCCGGAGATCATCGTTCACCTCCTCTTTCATTGTCGATATTTCATTCGGCTTTGGAGCATAATCTTGTTTGATCGGGCCTTTATCATTCCTGGGAGGGTCTTCTAGTCTTCTCTTCTCTACGTCAAATCATCATGGTCCGCGTTTGTTTCTTAACCTTGCCTACCTCACAATGCTATGCCATCTATTACCACCCTCGCCTCTTGGAGATTGGAATACTAATGTAATGGTAGCTTTTTTCCTCTGGTATGCCTACTCACCTAGTTTCGGAAATCAAGGATGAGGTGAAACTTTGGATCATTGTGGGTGCCAAGTATTTGGGAATTTTCAACCCGGGAAAGTTGGCTTTTGTCTTTGTGGTTGGAGTTCGCATCCGTTAATGTACACTTATGTTCGATGAGTAGTCATAATTTATTGGCTTAGGCCGTGTAAGATGACATTTTATCTCTTCAGTCGATGAAATGACAAACCTTTCGCCACCTTTCAAAAAAGAAAATGGATTGTATTTCAAGGAAAAAGTTGTCTATTTCATATGCAACCCTTAATTACACACTTGTGTTGTGTGATACAACATCAATCTTGTACCTTATTGGTACAAGTTTATTACAACCTGATCGGAAAGCCGTAACCAGCTTCCGATCACACGAAACCAAACCATGAACGAAACAATAGAGGACTTCAATATCATGGGTCACTCACGGCTTACCTACATTAGGCGCCATGGCATGCAACCTATGCAAAATGTTAAGCTATAGTTACATGCTGGATTTTGCATGTCTATACCTTTCCGAACAATCGCATGCATGTGCACCTGTACACGTGGCAGAACACCAAGGCCATGCCCCATGCGTGGGGAAATTAATCCTATGCGACCCCTGCCTGAACGACCCAGCTAGTGGACCACGTTCAGAGCCTGACACGTAGCAGATCGACAGCAATATTCGTTCATCGAGATTGTAGTTGGGGCATCGTACGGTGCAAAACTTGGTCCACCAGGTGGTCGTACAAGGAGTGGTCGCATAGGATTAATTTCCCATGCGTGGAGCGCGTGCATGCGATCGAAAAAAAGACCGTACGTAACGTACGGCAACCTTGGAACTTTCCGTACCAAAACGTAATGGCTTAGCTTGCAGCGTGGACCAGCGGGGACTGTGGAGACAGCAGCGCGGCCATGTTGCTGGAGAACGAGTGATGCTGCGAAGCCATGGCGCCGTGGCGCTGCAGGCTGAGGTGGAGGTGCCCCTTGGCGGCCCATCGCTGGGCCTTGGCCTTCTGGTGCTGGTGCTGGCGCACGAAGACCCGGATCCGGTCCAGCGCCACCTCCATGGTCTCGTCGTCCATGTTGGCGTGGCAGACCCGGAACCACCCCGGCTCGCGGCAGTGGAACGACGTCCCCGGCGACACGTTGAGCTTCACCTTGCGTATGATCACCCGCCACAGCTCCAGCTCCGCCTCCGCCGTCTTCTCCCGGAGCATCCCGCGGAGGTCCATCCACGAGAACAGCCCGGCGTTGCTGCGCAGGCACCCGATGCCCACCTCCCGGAGCCCCGACGTGAAGCGCTCGTGCCGCGCCGCCAGCCGCGCCGCGCTCTCGCGCAGGAAGCACGCCATGAACTCCTCGTCCCCGAGCATCTTCGCCAGGAAGTGCTGCGTCTGCGACGACACGAGGCCGAAGCTGGACATCTTGCGCGCGCAGGCCACGACGGCGTCGTTGTACGAGTAGACGATGCCGACCCGGAACCCGGGCAGGCCGAAGTCCTTGGAGAGGCTGTAGGCGATGTGGATGAGGTCCCTGTCGGCGCCGGGGACGTCGTGCTCGATCACCTCGGCGATGCTCACGAACTCCGGCTTGGCGAACACGGAGCTCGCGTAGATCTCGTCGCAGATGAGGTGCACCCGGTGCTCCGTGGCGAAGGTGGCGAGCATGGCCAGCGTGGCGCGGTCCGTGGTGGTGCCCAGCGGGTTGGACGGGTTGGTGATGAGGATCCCCTTGACGCGGATGCCGCTGCTCCGCGCGTTCTCGTAGGCCGACACCAGCGCCTCCTTGGTGAGCCGGAAGTCGTTGTAGCTGTGGCACTCGATCGGCAGCAGCTTGATTCCCGATCTCCAGCAGCAGTCGCGGTCGAATCTGTGATGATCACAAAAAGACCAGATATCGTTAGGCATGGAGAAACAACTCGTCAGCGTGCATGCATGCGTGCTTACGTGGCGTTTTGTTACTCGGTCAATTGGCCGTGCATGGGTCAAAGATGTTAACATGCACTAACTTGAAATCCTCCTAGACTAGACCGGCAACATCGATCGTGTGAATGCGGCTCGCTGCACGACCAGCTAGCGTGATTCAACTTGAAAACGTTAATCCAGGAATTTGCATCGTACTTGGATTTGATCACGAAAACTGAAAAAGCTGCCCCTTTTCGTGGGAAAGGCTAGTTATTTCTCGTTGACACTAGAATAGTCTTGCCAAAATGATTTCCCTGATTGTACTTTTGTCTACCTTTTGACCTGATTTGCAGGGTCTATGGTTGACTTTGTACAAGCTACATGAACCAAATTTAATAGGTTTGTCATCCAGTACGTTGACGGAACATACCCTGGGTAGTATGGCGTGGGCACGAGGAAGGCCTCGCCGGGGTTGGCGAGGCAGAAGGCGAGCGTCTCCTGCGAACCGGTGGCGCCGCCGCTCATCACGACGCGGTCGGGGTCAAACGTGGCCTTCCCTCCCCTCACCTGCCCCATGAACTGGGCCATTGCCTGCAGGATATCAGAATCACATTCGGTTAGCAATGATCTGTCAGCTGCTCCGTCGCTTTCGGAGTGCGCAAGCAGCTATCTTGTAATTTAATCTCGGGTATCAGTTCTTTTAGACTGGATGTGTTTAGCCCTTACCTGTCTGAACTCCGGGAGGCCATGGTAGTCCTGGAAATTGGCGATCCTCTTAAACTGCGAGGCGCCCTCCGCCGTGCAAATGGATGCCTCAGGGTGGGCCTTGCTCCATTCCTCGATCAGGTCCAGCGAAAGCTGTAACATTAGGACATATGAGTTCATCTCCAACAAAAAGAGGACACATGAGCTTTCCATGAAAAACCATGCTTAATCGAGCAAATGCCTGAACTTGGTGTACGTACTTGGTTCTCGGCGAGGCCCATTTGGATGACACCACCGCGGTTGTGTTGTAGGTCGAAGGGATTCATGTCGTAGGCCTTCCACCCGTCGAAGTAGGAAGATTTCTCGCCGTGGCCGTCGCCGGCCGCCATCCTCGACAGAAGCTCGGGTCTGCCTGCCATCTGTGATCTCCGGCTTCTGTGGAACGGGTAGCTCGGAGGCTGGCTAGAATTAATCTGGCTGAGGAGAAACACAGAGGAGAAAGCTAATCTAGCTGGTTAAGCTGCTCGAAGTGGCTATGGAGAATGGCCAAGTAAGCTGCGCTGGGTGCCTATTTATAAGATTTGTAGATGTTGCTACTGCCCTGCCGTGGTCAAGAGACAGCGGTTTGGCATATTCGCGTAGGCGTGGGAAACTTCCATGAAGGGAAGAGAAGAGAAGAGAAGAAGAGAAGGAAGGAAGAGAAGAGAAGAGAAGAGAGAGAGAGAGAGAGAGAGAAGAGAAGAGAGAAAAGAGAGAGAGAGAGAAGAGAAGAGAAGAGAAGAGAGAAGAAGAGAGAGAAGAGAGAAGAGAAGAGAAGAGAGCATGGGGAGGAAGACGCAGCTAGCCTATAGGTAGAGGCTGACGTCGTCTCCAGGCTCCGTTTACCATCCCCGGCAGTAATCAATTCAGTGGTTGGCTAATTGATTGCGAGGAATATATGCGATTAGAGCGGTGGGACGTGACGACGCTTAGTCGTCTACTCGTAAATTTACTAGGCAACGGCAACCGGTCGACGCTGCCCACGTGGTAGGCGGAGAAAAACGCCGTCTCCGGTCGCCTACGGTTCGATCCTCCTTCCAGAGGGACGACGGCGACGGCATTATAGCAGCTCGACGATGCATTCCACGGCAAAATTAACTTCACCGGTTGAGTTGGTCAAAAAACATGAAAGTGCTAGCCGGCGGTGCCATCGGCGTCGGCGGCTTGAGGCTTGAGGGCACGGTGACTTCATGAATCTTGTTGAACCGCCGGCGGAATGCAGCCACGAGAACACGGTGAGTTCTTTCGTGGGAGTTAATTTTCCCGTGGAATTAATGCCGGGTCGCGTGTTATATATATGCTCGCGGGATGTCGAATTTGCCTCGAAACCGGTGTGCAATTAGGCGACGAACTCGTCATCCTTCCGCAAAGCTCAAGCTCAAGTACATGTCTTCCTCCTGAAATGAAAGCTGTACCTGTACTTCTTGGTCGATCAGTTTTTGGGCAACAAATGGCACACGATTGCACTGATTCCTCCAATTTTGTCGCACCGCCGTCGTCCTCAATCCGCCTGCTGCCAGCTTGTGTGCGAAATAAACCAAATCCGGTGGTCGGACACCAACCGAGCCGAATATGCACGAATGCACGCACAGCCCGGAGCGTGTTTTGGCCATGTAGCGGTGTTATAGATTTGTTAATTATTTCAGCTGGAGGATTATCATATTGCGTCGCTTGTACTTTGATATTAGTCCTTAATGGCTAAATTGGTGTGCATGCATTGGTTGCCTTCCATTTCCTCTCTCCTAATTTCTCATTAATTGCCAAAATTGCATCTAACTCTTGGGAAAACCTGGTTTTGGGAATACATCTAATAAACAGGAATGGAGGGAGTACTAGATGATTCACCAACATTACTCCTGTTCCTGATGGCGAATGGCTAACGCAAGGGAATGAGTTCTACTTTGACATGAAAGTCACAGAGGTAGCTAGGTTCTTCATTTTTCACGTGAGTAGTCTTTTTTTGCTGGAATTTCACGTGTTGAGTAATAACTTGCCAACACAAATTTCCTACCTAGGCTTTGTCTGTGTTGGTGGCCAAAACAAGTTGCAGCCAATTTGGGCACTGCGGTGACCACATTTTTTGCACCAAGCAAAGAAAATGTGCTAAAACTTTATCGTGCACATGCATAATAGCGGTACCATGCTTTTGAGGCTGACCTTTTTTTCAAAAAAAAATCGCATTAATTCATTGGATAAGGAGTTTGTGACATGGTTATTGTCCAAGCCCCAAGAGCATACAAGCCAGTGGGAAAGCTGACTCGCCGGGCAATAAAAACTCCAAAGATGAGCCATTCGCATAGTGTTTTTGCGTCTCGAAGACTCACATTTGTTGCATTCCAAACCTCCCAAGAGACGAGCATCATGTTCACAATATGAGACCACCAAAAGAGGGAGGAGGTGGGGGAGGGGGATCATAAATATATAAAACCCAACTAAGTGCATGAAAAACTAGCAAATAAAAAGATTAACAACACAAGCGATAAGTCAGATGTAGAGATAACGTATCCCGATGTCCACTTACTCGCGAGGAACCTAAAGGTGTGGGGATACCATCGTAGGACCCCGAACGCCACCGAAGTATCATTTTTTTTTCCTTTGTTAGCCTCTCCATGAAGTAAAATCTCAATTACGATGGCTAGATTCTTCCTCCACTTCTGAGATGGAAAACTTCACAATCCGCACGAAGGAGCAATGCATGCCTCTTCACGAACTCCATAAAGATCTTATCAAGGCAACAATCATTAAACAATCTAGAAGGCGGAGGTCTCAGAGACAGAGAGTAACATCTCACAAACTCATACTCAAACTAATCAACATGGAGAGCTCAAAACGATGCATCAAGCGCAAAGCAAGAATACAAGAACGGTTAACTTCCCCCTTCTCAAATCTCACCAATAAAAGCTTGTGAATTGCAGGGGTTGGAGGAACGGTAAAATGGAGGAGGACAACAAAAGACTCCTAGATATAGATGTCAAACTTCCTTTCACTTCGGTGAAATATTTGGGATTTGGGGAAGCTTGAGACAGCTCAAAAGAATGCAGGATAACTCGTAACAAAAGGCCTCAACTCGTGTGGAATAAGACACCTTTTATATGACAAAAGAGAGTCTTCTTGTTGAAGTTGTCATTTGCATCCTATAGGTCCAATCTAGAATTTGATCCAGTCGAAGTGGATCTCTGAAAGGACAAGGATGTCGCCTAGAGGGGGGGGGGGGGGGGGGTGAATAGGCGATTTAAAACTTTTCCGGTTTAGGCTTGATACATGCGGAATAAAACTAGGTGTTTTAATTTAACAAGCATACAACCTAACTATACTAGGTTCACCTATGTGCACCAATAACTTATACTAAGCAAGACAAGTAACAAGGTGATAGCAAGATATAGACTTCAAGCACGAAGGCTATCACAATGTAAATTGCATAAGTAAAGAGCTCGGGTATAGAAATAACCGAGGCACGCGGAGACGATGAAGTATTCCCGAGTTCCTCCTTTTTAGGGGAGTACGTCTCGTTGGAGGGGTGTGAGTTTCAAACTCAAGACGCCACAAATGGCCTCACCCTATTCTCCGATGAACCTCGCACAAAAGCTCGGTTCACCTTCCACTATTGATTTCCTTTTGGGCGGAAATCGAGTCCCTTACAACAATCTTGAGGCACAACCCACAAAAGGATTGGGAGCTCCCAAGTGACCACAAAAGGTCTCAATCACCGTCTAGGGTCCAACGACCCAAGAGTAACAAGCTCATGAACTTTCACTTTCACGAATCCTCGTGGAGAGAGCAAACCGATGCACAAAAGCAAAGGCAAGAACACAAGAAGTGCTCAAGTCCTTCACTCCCAAATCCCACCAAAAGCAACAAATGCTTGTGGGGGGAGAAGAGAGGAAGAACAAAGAAGAACTCACAAATGGAACTCCAAGATCTAGATCGAAAGGGTTCCCCTCACTTAGAGGAGAGATGGATTGGTGGAAATGTAGATCTAGATCTCCTCTCTCTTTTCCCTCAAAGATATGAAAGAATCATGGGAGGAATTGTGAGAGAGGCAAGCTTTTTAAGGTCAACAATGGTGGGGGAGAGAGAGAAAAACGTGCTGCAGAAAACTGGGTCTCTTTGGGGAAGAGGGGGCCTTTTATAGGTCCCCCCAAAAATAGAGCCGTTGTAGGAAATTTACACCGGAGACTCCGGCCTTGGCCGGAGACTCCGCAGATATTCCGGTGACATTCCGGTCCCCTAAGCAGTGGCTCTCCACCACTTTTCCTTCGAGGCAAAAACGCCAGGCCGGAGAGTTACCGGAAACTCCAGTGTCCTGAGTCCGGAGACTCCGGTCCAGATCGGAGACTCCAGTATGCAGGCCGGAGACTCCGGCCTAGAAATTCCTGCAGCAACTCAGCAAAACTGCAAACCCCAAAACTTTCTCATACGAACTCCAAAAGAGGTGAAACCAATTTTGTTGGAAAGATAGCAACAAGAGCTTTCCTACAAAAAGTGGAAATATTAAGAACCATAAATAGAGTTAAGTTGACACACAAGGAGGTGTGAAACTTTCCTCAAGGATAAACTGGTAATATTTCCAATCCGAAAACGCAACAAGTTTTCCAAACGAAATCCGTTTTCGGAGAACTTGGGCTTGTCATGAAGATCACAACAAGCACCAAAACCCAACAAGGAGAAGAACCAAATAAGAACCAAGAAAGATGATATGCCAAGTATGCAAAGGTTTGAGCTCTCCACAAAGATGCGATCAAGTTACTCACTTGAGAGCCCCTCTTGATAGTACGGTATCTATCCTATAACCCGGTCTCCCACTAACACCATGAAACCGGTAAAATAGAAACCCTATCAAGATCATACCTTTGGCTTGCGCATTCCACTTGAGCTAGATGATGACGATCTTGATCTCTTCAAGTGGACCACCTTTCTTGATTGCGCTTTGCTTGGTGAAGACTCACATATTGCTCCCCCATACACCAAGATGGGAGTGCCTCTCTTAGGAACATCTTCACTTGACCATTATCTCCAAATGGGTTGCAAGCTTCAAGCATGATCTCTTCTAAATGCCCATCTTGAACTTGCACATCTCAATCTTGATGACGATCACCACTTGACGTCATCCTCCATGAGCTATAAGAAATCTTCCGATTGATGCAAGCCCATGGAGAGATACCTAACCCCAACAAAGAAATGCCACACACACATAATGGGTTAGTTCACAAAGCTATATGGACAATTTCTTACGATACCATTGGATCATATGATCCCACATGGTATATCATTTAGCTTTGTGTGTTGATCAACTTGAATCCACTCTTTGCACTTAGTCTTGATCAACCTTGTATCTTTTCAACTTCTTGATCATATAAAATATGTCCATTATAATCAATGATCGTGATGGCATACAACCTTGAATCCAACACATGGAGTTCAAGCGATGCCTATGGACAAACCTATAAGAATAACTCAATACAAACATTAGTCCATAAGGATTGTCATTAATTACCAAAACCACGCATGGGGCAACATGCACTTTCAATCTCCCCCATTTTGGTAATTGATGACAATCCCTTTTACGAGGGTTTATATAATGAATTAAGCAACCATGCAACACAAAGAGCAAGGATGCATGAGCAAGGATGCATGAATCAAGGTTGCATCAAAAGGAAGATTTTTTATAGCTCATGGAGGATGACGTCAAGTGGTGATCGTCATCAAGGTTGAGATGTGCAAGTTCAAGATGGGCATCTAGAAGATATCTTATGCTTGAAGCTTGCAACCCATTTGGAGATAATGGTCAAGTGAAGATGTTCCTAAGAGAGGCACTCCCATCTTGGTGTATGGGGGAGCGATATGTGAGTCTTCATCAAGCATGTACTAGCAAGCACAATCAAGAAAGGTGTTCCAACTTGAGGGAGTCAAGATCGTCATCATCTAGCTCAAGTGGAATGCGCAAGGCAAAGGTATGATCTTGATAGGGTTTCTATTTTACCGGTCTCATGTTGTTAGTTCGGAGACCGGGTTATAGGATAGACGACGTACTATCAAGAGGGGCTCTCAAGTGAGTAACTTGATCGCATATTTGTGGAGAGCTCAAACCTTTGCATACTTGGCATTTCATCTTTCTTGGTTCTTATTTGGATTTTATCCATGTGAGAATTTAGAGCTTGTGTTCATCTCCATATCAAGCTCTAGTTCATCAAAAACGGATTTCATTTGAATATCTTGTGATGTTTTTTGATGTTGGAGGTTTTACCGGTTCGTCTTTTGTAGAGAGGTCAAACTCTTCTCTTGTGTTCTCCTCCTCACATGATGGACTATGATGTGTATATGCATGATCTTGTAGAGCTTGTGATTATCTTCGAAACAAGCCCAAGATCATAGAAAACGGAGTCCGGATGAAAATCTTGTTGAGTTTTCGTGTTGGAAATATTATCGGTTTATCCTTGAGGAAAGTTCCACACCTTCCCATGGGGTGGTGACTTTACTCTATTTATGGTTCTTAATATTTCATCCCATTTGGAGTTTTTTTGCAAAAGTTAGAGGTCGATGAAGATATCTTTCTGGGTCTGGTTGGCCGGCCTGGCCGGGCCCTAGGCCGGCTCCCAGGCCGGGCGCGTTGGGCTCCTTGCCGGCCTCCTGGCCGGGTGTCTCGGGTGGGTGGCCGGCCCGGGCCCCACGCCGGCGTCTCAGAAGACCCAACGCAGTGCACGCATGGCCAGCCTCCAGGCCGGCCTCCCTGCACCTCTTATAACGGGCAGATTTTCAAGGGACCTATTTAAGGGGCTTTCTTCCCCAACGGTTTTCCATCAACTTGAGCTCGTTTTTCCCCTGTCTCTCCTCCATTGTTAACCTTTGGAAAAGCTTGCCTTCCTCTCAATCCCTCCCATGATTCTTGCATATCTTTGAGGAAAAGTGAGAGGAGATCTAGATCTACATTTCCACCAATCCATCTCTTCTCTAAGTGAGGGGAAGTCTCTTGATCTAGTTTTTGGAATTCCATTTGTTGAGTTCTTCTTTGTTCTTCCTCTCTTCTCCCCCCATAAGCATTAGTTGCTTTTGGTGGGATTTGAGAGTGAAGGATTTGAGCACTCGTGCTCTTGCTATTGCTTTGTGTATCGGTTTGTGCTCTCCACGAGGATTCGTGGAACTTGAAAGTTTGTGAACTTGTTACTCTTGGGTCATTGGACCCTAGACGCCATTGTGGTGGTTGAGACCTTTTGTGTTCACTTGTAGCCGTTCGGGAGCCCCCAATCCAGTTGTGGGTTGTGCCCCGGATTGTTGTTGTAAAGGCTCCGGTTTCCGCCTTGAAGGATTCCGATAGTGGAAGGTGAACCAAACCTTTTGTGGTGCGGTTCATCGGAGAAGAAGGTGAATCCTTTGTGGCTGTTGAGCCATTGTGTTGGCTCACACCTCTCCAACGAGACGTACTCCCCTAAAAAGGAGGAACTCGGGAATACATCCTCGTCTCCGCGTGCCTTGGTTTTTTCTATACCCGATCTCTTTACTTATGCACTTTACATTGTGATAGCCTTCGTGCTTAAAGTATTCTATTGCTATCACCTTGTTGCTTGTCTTGCTTAGCATAAGTTGTTGGTGCACAGAGGTGAGCCTAGTTTATTTAGGTTGTTGGCTTGTTAATTTAAACACCTAGTTTTATTCCGCAATTATCAAGTCTAAACCGGAAAAGTTTTAATCGCCTATTCACCCCTCCCCCCTCTAGGCGACATCATTGTCCTTTCAGTAACCCTAGTCGAATGTCTATATAAAGTCGACTAGGTGAAACCCTAGAGGACAGACTCATCTAGACTCACCCGCCCCCGGAGCTCTGCTACACGCCATTGGCATCCATTGTACACCCCTACCAGATCAATACAACCAAGCAGGAGTAGGTCTTTACCTCGCTACGAGGGTTCGAACCTGTGTAAACCATGTGTGTGCGAACCTCTCTGTGATTCCTAAGTCGCCTTGCTCCACACCGATGATAAACCACCATATGGCATCTGCCGTGACAAACCCACGACATCGACCATATCGTTTGGGCCGATTTATCCGTTTAAAAAGCGATTTATTGGTCGATATTCTAATTTTTAAGTGCTAAAACCTAGGATTAATGATATTCATCTTTAGAATTTTTAGTATTATAGAATATAATATATCGGTACATCGTATATTAGATTTTTTTTAGTGCCAATATAAAACATTTGTATAGCATATTTTAGATATTTTAGTGTTGGAACATGGGATTTATAAAAAGCAGGCTAATAAAATGTCTACGATAAAAATCGATTAATCGACCGATGAGCCGATTTATCTCTTATCTTGGGCTGACCCATAAGTTAATAATATAAGAGACATGTTGAACATTGCTTTTTTCTTGTAATGAACCGAGTGTATAAATCGAATCTTTGCGTAGCCTCTCCCGATAAATACTTACTTTATTATTATTTTATTTTTTTGAGGAAAATACTTACTTTATTTCAGCAGAAGCATAAGCATTTTTCTCATCCAGAGACCACGAAAATTCTAGTTAATTTGACAACTGATGGTGAACGTTTTATAAGAGTTGATAGCAAAACGCAAGTGTTCCTACAGTGATCATGAGCTCTAATAGGTTTTCAAAATAAACTATAGCTAGCTAGGGAAATGACAAAAGTCGTCTGCCTAGTGGCTACTTGACGTACTACGTACGGGTGGCCACTTGCCAGGACGTCGGCATGCACGATCCAAGTTTTTCCGTAGCTTGACGATCGAGGCGGGCCAGTAGCTAGGGAGCACAATGTCAATGCCACCTGCGTGACAAGACATTGAGTACAGCGAGCGCTCCCGTTACACGCTCACATCAACTACAGCGCATCGCTCGACCACCATCGAAGATCGATGGCTCCTCGCGTACGTGTGCATCGAGATCTCCATATCCATATCCGTTTGCAAGTCAACAGTAGCTGCTGCAGGCATCCTGATCTCTACCGGCCGGACGCGCTCACGCCGGCGGTGACCGATTGTGATGGATGACAGAGCGATGCCGATCACCGTCGCCGTCGCGCCTGGGGCCGCCCCAAAACCACCGCGAATTGAAAGCAAGACAGATCATGGCCGGGCAGATCGAGGCATATCTCGCAACACGCAAACCACGTACTCTGCCAGGGTTTTGGCGCCGTAATGCCGACAGCTACCGACGTACGGACGCTGGTACGTCGGTCGCACAGTGTGAAACCGTGAAGCCGGCCCGGCGAGACTCGCGCGGCTCACAGTCACAGCAACTTGGCAGTTGAGAGTCCATGTACACTTACCAGTTGGCCTGTTGAGAGTCCATGCACACTTGCCAGTGACCACTGAGGCACTGGCTGAATGGCTGATAGTACAAGACCGGGAAGCTAAGCAGGTTGATTTTTCCTTGTCATGCGTGTGAAGTGAACCCTGAAGGCACAGGACTTGATCGATGGAACGGCAAGTCAAGCCGTACATCTGTCGCTGCAGTTACTTCCACACAGTCTTGGTCCCAAACTCCCAATGCAAGTGTTTCTTTTGTCACCACCAGCGCATGCACTCAGTGCAAGTCGTGCAGACTTTGTGGACGGCTTCGATCGAGCAAGTCTGATCGGGGATTCGGGGCTGATCTTATGGTAAAGGAACGTGACCTTTTCCTCTTTTTTCTTGACGCAGATCGAGCCAGCGATGACTAACGTGGCACATGTACTTCTTCGTAGACCATGCACATCATGCTCATGCATCCATATATTCTCCGAGGCGAGGAAGATGGACGTCGTGTAGTTGGTGGCCTGTTCCCGCTGGTTAATTTGACGATCACGTGGTCAAGTTTCGTACAGATCGATGAGCACGCGTGTACACGTGCCGTCAATATCTCCACTCGTGAGATCGACCATTGACCAACAAGATCGTGCAGCACACAAGTTGTACTGAGCTACTGCCGCCCGATCGAACATTTGGCAACGAAGGCTAAAAGACAGCCGACAAGAGTACATGCATGCAGCACCAAGACTATATTGCGATCCATGTACGTCCATGGATCTGGTAGACTCCTTTGACAAGGTGCAGATTGAGTATTGACCATGAAAAGGCAGCAGCCGCGATCGAACCGCACCGTACGTGCATGTGCATCACTGCTTGCGCATGCATGGGCGGGAACCTTTGGGTCCAAGGAAGCGCAAAGGAAACAAGTGAAGGTGAAACGGTATGCCACTTTGTCTACTTTTGTCTAGGTCCAAAAAGAGATGGCACTTTGTCTATACTTTTCTTGGATCCAAAAAAGGATTTGGTAATTAACCAGATTTATAGGACAGCTGCAATGATTCATTGAACAAGAGACCAATGCTCGTTCAATTAGGCAAAAGTAAGCTAAAACGGACTCGCTAACTATCTAAGCTAGGTTTACAATGTCATCAAACTAGAACAAACACGACTAAAGTTCACGATACACGACATAATACCATCAATTGCATCTTATGAGTTTAACAAAGTTTCCTTTATAAAAAAAAATGCATTACATCTTCACCATCCACGACGCCCCAGGACATGACGATTCTGACTTTCCCGTAGCAACACCTGGAGAGTACTTGGACTGCCACATCACAAGCTTATCCCACCACAGCCAACACGTGAAACCAACATGTGTCGTGATGTCCACATTTCGAACACACTCTAAAAACTCGAAAGCCACAACAGTTGGCGACACGACAACGACACCGATAGCTCCGACACAAGCTAGGTGATCCGACCAAAAGATCATTTTCCAAAATTCTTAACAATTCCAAGAAAGTAACAACATCGAGGATGCTACATTTGAGATCTTGTAAAGCTGTATTTTGGTTTTTACCGGGGATAGGCGAAGATAATATCCATAAGTTGGATGAGGTGATGGTTCTCCTTGGTGCATGCCGCCTTTAACAAGGAAAACAACACCCACATACATTGTCATCACTTGCATCATAATATGCTTGGCAAGATTTTTGTCTTGATAACTGCACACCTAAGTCTGGGTGCACCGTCTCTGACACACCCATCCACAAGATTTGTACCTGAGCACACCACTCTGGATAACTTGGCAAGAGCATCGAGCATCGTTCTTGTCCCGACCATTGAGACACATTTAACCCAGCCAAATGTGTTGGACTTTTTATGTATCGAGACACCATCTTTTTTAACTTGCTTATCTTTTGAATTGTTCGATCTATCTTCTGATATCTCTCAATCATAAATTCGTCTCTCCGAAGCCGCTGCACTCCATTCACGTTTTGTAAAAATATTTCTTCTTCCACATGGACACGACTAGGTCACGAGATGCGAAAACTAGTGTGCGCATATGCATACACACACGAGAACAAGAGAAGCGGTCCAAGTCTAAAGACTTCACTTATCGTGACGTTCATTATCAAATTATTTGTATATGTGAGCGTCGCTTACCGTGACGTTCGTCTCCAAATACATTGTACTCCTGTTTGAGAGGTACAAATAAGATAGTACTGCAATCAACACCAATAGCCCAGTCGTTAGCATGTCCAAATCATATATCACCGGCTTATCCGGGATCGTGCTAGGCCATTAGCTGCAGGCAGCTGGCTATGTGCAGCTAGCTAGCTTGCATCCATGTTACTTTCTGGGAAGCAGCCTCAGTGATCCTCCCTCTGGAAGATCTCTGAATCAGCACAAATTCAAGGTCCCCGCCTGGTCGTCGATCAAGCATACATGCATGGTTGCACGGCATTGTTATTGTTTCATGTTTGCAACATGCTTAATTAACCGAGTCATGCTTTGCTGTTCGGATTAGCCTTCTTGTGCAGGTGAGGACCGGCGGGAGAAACATGCATATGATGAGGTCCAACACGTCGCCACCGTTGATGCAAACGAGACACACAAGAGAATGTGGTACTGGTGGAGAAAGCTTCAGAACTGTACCTCCTGATTGTGATTTACCACTGAATGTTGCCGAGGAATGCTCGTCCTGCTTCCAGGTAATCCACATCAGGTAGAAGGTGTTCAGGTCTTCAGAAAACGAATAGGCCTAGGCTGTGATCGAATCATCGAATCGGTTGATTTAACATAAATTGATACGGAGGCCCATTGTCTCAAAAAATAAAAGACTGATCGAACTGCTACGTGATGTTATGTTTGATCATTGCTGTCATTTTAGTGTGGAGATTCGGAGGTGTCGCGTGATCTTTCAGTTAAGTTTGTCTGCATTTATAGCGCAGTTTCAAAAACTCGGTGGAGAGATCTTCCACATCTTCGTTACTGTAACCACACAATTCAGAGATCTGCAAGAAAAATCCTTCTCTTCCGGAAATTCAATTTGGCTCCCGGGAGCACATGCTCCCGGTATGTTCAAAAAAATAGAACAAATTGAAAACTTTTCAAAAAAATCCGAAAAAAATCATGCACGTACCTGACGATGTCACGCACGACCGTGTCAAATTTCGCACCGAAACGACATCGTATGTGTCTTGTGCAAAAATGACAAAATTGTCCTCAAGGCCGCGTGGTACGCCTCCGAGGCGCTCGGCGTCGCCGTGTCCTTCTTCCGGCCATCACCGTCTGCAGAGGGGGATGCCGAAGCTACAGATGAAGAAGCGTCGGAGCAGTCCCTGTCGACCCTGGGTCGCGCGCAGGTCGCCGAGGCCATCAAGGATGACTTCGCGCGGTCGTACTTCGTTACAGGTCAGGAATCAAGCCCTACACCTTGCGTGATTTGCACCGTTTCGTCGAGCATTCATTTGAGGCCTAAATCGTTTTGTGTTTTGTTTTCTGATGACAGGGAATCTGACGCTCCGGGCGTACGAGGAGGAGTGCGAGTTCGCCGACCCGGCGGGCTCCTTCAGAGGCCTGCAGCGGTTCAAGAGGAACTGCACCAACTTCGGCTCCCTGCTGGAGAAGTCCGACATGAAGCTAACCAAATGGGAGGATCTCCAGGTGCAATTCCCGTCTCAGTTTTTCAATCGTATCTTTGCATCAGCTACGACGTGGTTTGCTGATCCCTTGTTGCTGCTCGCTGGGTTCAGGACAAATCAATTGGTCACTGGCGTTTCAGCTGCGTCATGTCGTTCCCCTGGAGGCCCATTCTCTCCGGTAAACTTCACGACGACGTCTCACGGTCTCAGAGTTCGGCTCATGTACATGTTTTTGGTTTACTGTCTGATGATCGTTTCACGGATGTTTTCAGCAACCGGGTACACTGAATACTACTTCGATGCTGAGTCAGGGAAGGTTTGCAGGTACACTCTCGCTCACGAGCTTAATCATGTAAACGAGATACATATGTTTTGGGCCGGGGGAGGTGGTGATTGACAGATGCAGTCGTTGTTCAGGCATGTGGAGAACTGGAACGTCCCCAAGATGGCACTCCTGAGGCAGATATTCAGGCCGAGCAAATGGGCATGGGAGAAACGCTAAAAACGGGCGCAAAGATCTGTCGACCTTGTCGGTGCGAAGAAGCATAGCGATGTCCTCCTGTTGTACGATACATTAGCATGATTTTTTTTAACAGATACAGTAGCATGATTGGCGTTAGGTTTGGGACTTTGGAAGGGAGGGGCGTGACAAGTTTGTTGAGTAATTCTCAACATGGCTAGTAGTACATATAGAAGTGTACTCGAAAGAGTGGACGTTTGGGCTCTAGTATTTTTCCACAAAAGAGTGTACGTCTACACTCCCAATGCACATTGCCTCTAATCCATTAGTTTTTAATTGACTCATGGATCAATTTGTGATCTAGCTATTGGCTACATACTCACTTGAGTCCTTTGGGTTACTGACTTAATTAGTGCATGCGGCAAACATTCATTTAATTGCCTTCTCTCAATGGCAGCATCATGCATGCACGCATGGGACTGCTACTTTTCTGTATTAATTAGACCATGGAATAAAGTCCGAGGTCTTCTTGATCTATGTGTAAATCTTTAAAAGCACACTCTTTCAAGGACGGAGTGAGTAATCATCAACAGAGTTCCGTATGATCAGAGCGGGTCGATCACGGCAAGTTGTGTTGGGTTTTTTTGTGTTCCTACTCTCTGAATCACTGACGACTACGAATTTAAACGTTGGGTCTGGAATTTTGTTTTTCGTAAACTTTGTTTGTCCCGTAAACGGCCCGGTCCGGCCCACGTTACACGGCCTGGCCTTTTAGGGTTTCTTTCCCTCACGCCTTTATAAAGAGCGACCAGAGGAGGGTATGAGCAATATAGGCATAGCTGGCGCCGCCGGTTGCCACGGCAGTCGGCAGACATCTCGACGCGACTTCCTGTTCCTCTACTTGCCTTTCAGCTGTTTCTTCGTTGATGTTACTCGGGCAATTCTCTCTCGTTTTGCTTAATCTCGTGATTGGTTTGCTATCTTTATATTCCTTCTGGTTTCGATCGATGTGTATTATGGATCAAAGGATGAGAGAATACTGCAACAATATGATCCACGATCTGATTCTTAGTATTTAAGTCTCTGATGATCACTTTGCCATTGCAACCTTTTCCCAAATTGTAACTTATTTTATTTTATGCTTTCTCAAGCGTTGCACTATTGTGGGATATGATGAAGAGAAGTTGGTCCGTGTTTCTGATGTCCAGTGACTGATAACCAATCTTTAATAGCACTCCTGATCCTCCGTACAAGCGCTTGTATTTTCGTCAGTTATACTTTGACTGCTTCTGTTGTCATTCTCTCGGTTAGTTTTGTTTTTTCTCAGCTCGTTTGTGTCATTGCGGTGATGAGTTATGAATTTTCGCATGTCAGACTTCAGAGATGCTTCTGGCATCCATGAGAAGTAATATCATACGACTGAGCAATGGCTACCATCTGCAATTTCTATGTATTGTTCCTTCTTACGGTTCTGCAATTGTAAATCTCACTAAATTAACTAAATTTTGAATAACTTGTGAATATAATCTGATGAACAGATAGAACCATGATTCGTTGCAGCAAAACAACATTGATCTGACCAAGCTTGAAACTCAGCTGATATGTGCTTTAAGTTTTTAATCTACTGCCGATTTATATTTGTACTGTCAGAAAGAATGTCTCGAATCCTTTGTATGTATCAAAGGATGAGAGAATACTGCAACAATATGATCCATGATCTGATTCTTAGTATTTAAGTCTCTGATGATCACTTCGCCATGGCATTCCTTTTCTAGATTTTTTAATATTTTCTTAAACGCTGCATTATCGTGGGATGTGATGAAGAAAAGTTGGTCCGTGTTTCTGATCTCCAATGACTGATAACCAATCTTTAATAGCACTCCTGATCCTTCGTGCAAGCACTTGTATTTTCGTCAGTTAAACCTTTCAGTACTCCTGTTATGATGATTCTCTTTTCGTCTTCTGCTTGTTTCTCACGGTGATGAGTTATGAACTTTTGCATCTCAGACTTCAGAGATGCTTCATACAGATTTCAAATTGTAAATCTCACTGTATTAACTTAACTTTAATTAACTTGAGATTATAAACAGATGGGCAGATGAAGAACCTGTTACTTGCCTTATTAGTTGCAGTAAAACAAGACAAATCTCACCAAGCTTAATACTCAGCTTATATGTTGCTTGAAATCTAAGTCAACTGCAGGTTTATATATGGACTGGTTGAGTTTTAAGTCATATGCATATGAGACGTGGCCTGGTAGCTACTTTGGATGAAATACGGTTCCTCAATTTGAAATTGAAGACACAATTGATATCATATTTAATATTAGCTAAAACCATCTGTTTAGTTTCATCCAAGCTTTATCCTGGTCATGGATAGATCACCTAGATTTGGGTCCATAAATAGTGACAATCGCACTATGAAGACTCGCTTTTGCTACGGCCTTTATCCGGCTCATTCTTCAACAGGCATGCGGTCAGATATCACTTTCCCTTTCCACTACTTCGGAGCTAATCATGCTTTTTCGAATGTTATTTTCATCAAAGGATAAGA
Source organism: Poa pratensis (assembly GCA_947311845.1). NCBI lineage: Eukaryota > Viridiplantae > Streptophyta > Magnoliopsida > Poales > Poaceae > Poa > Poa pratensis. Next base: position 23,182,869 of record CAMZMU010000053.1, on the reverse strand, counting down.
GAATACTGTAATAATAGTATATAATTCTCATGATCTCTGACATATCAACTGATTCTTCTTTTGTACAATCTGTTTTTCATTGTATAAACTATTATCTTTGTTGGGTCTGGTGAAAAAAAGTTGGTCCTATGTTTCTGATGTGTTTCCAAGACATGGCTCTGATTCCCCCTCAATCCTATCCTCCACCCAAAGAGCATCTCTAAGAGAGCCCTCAAACCGTGGAACCTTAACCATTTTACGGTCTGCGAATCTCGCATTTTTTTGGACCAAAACGAGTCGCGCCATAGCAGAAACCGTATAGCTGAACTGTAAAACAGAATATTCTCTAAATATTCTTTGTAGTCTTCTTCTTCCTCATACATTGCCCAATCCTTCGTATACTACACTCCACCGATTCATATACCAGATGCGTACAACAGCCGCCGTCGTGCTGCGCGTGAGCGTGACTGGTCTAGCTATCGAACAATCCAAAAGAGCTCAACTAGCTAGCTGCGGCGCATCAATCGATCCATCCATCCGGAGCTCAGCTAGCTACCGGCACACGCACGAAGCCCAATCGATCCATCAGGAGCTCAGCTAGCTAACTTCCCGGCACACGCACGAAGCCCCTCGGTGCTGTCAGCGGCCAACTCTGACCTCGTCGTTCCGGTCGAGCTCGTTCTGGTCCTTCGTCGTTCCGGTCGAGCTCGCTCCGGCACGTATAGAGCCGGCTTTGGCCTGCACGGTCGTATCTCGAGCGCCGCGACTGTGAATCTTTGAACGGCAGTGCAAGATTTTACCGGAGACGCGAGGAATCGACGGCTGGAGTATTTTGGTACGGACGGCGGCGTGGGGAGAGGACGAAGAATTCCGGCCAGTTCGTGGCCTGTATATCGCCCTCAAATCTGTAAAGACACAGGTTGGAGGCTCGCGTTTGAGGGGGCCTTTAAAACATTTACAGTTTCACAAACTTTTACAGGCTCTGCTCTGGCCACAAAACCGGACTCGACCCGTAAAGTCGCCGGACTTTTAAGGGTTTTCGCGTTTTAAGGACTCTGTTAGAGATGCTCTAAGCACCCAAAAGAGCTCCACCCCATCACCCTAGCCACACTCATCCTTCTCTGTATGTCCACCTGATGCCATGGCTTCTGGCCCGCCCTCCCGAGGAGAGTCGGAGCTTGGAGAGGCGCTGGGTGGACATATCTTGTGGAGCTGAAGGTCGAGGAAGGCGGATGACGCGAGCGCACGGGAGATGAGCTCCCCAGCGGAGGCCTGGGTTGAGGAAAGGAGGCTCGGGCCTGAGGTTGAGAAAGGGGCAATGGACGCGTGTCCTTCGTGAGCAAACGAACCGGCGGTACGTACAATAACAGCATAGACATCTTCAAAAGCATCTCCAGCGGCACCCTCAGTTGACCCCTCGAAGGCCAATTGGGTGTCCAGGCCTAGCCATTTTGTGTCCGGCACCCCCCGAGAGTGCCGACCAAGTTTGGCGGCCCTCTCGGGGGTGTCGCACACACCCTTTGACTGGCATGGCCCGCTCCTCATAAACACAGGACCGGCGCTATCTGATTCATTTGCCCCCACCCCGTCCTTCTATTTCCTCTTACCGGTGAATCGCACCATCGCCGTCACCGTTGTCGTCGCCAACTTGATTCGCACCATGGGGGTTCAGCCGCAGTGACCACCCATGCATGTTTGCCGCCGCTCCTCGCTGCTCTTGGACCTCGTTTTGTGCCGGCCTAGCTAATTCGGTCGGCCCAGCCTCTTCCTCCCTGCCGCCCCGCACTCAAGGTGTTCGACCATTCGTCAATAGGCTCATATGATTAATTGTTGATTTGTGGCCTAGTTTTATTACTTCATTTGTCCAATAGGCTATTGATAGCGACGACGAGTTCATACTTTTCCAAATGACTGGGGAGGCTGCCGCCCTTGCGGCCAACGACGACGAGAATGAGATGGTCATGGACGTGCGCACGCCGAGAGAGGCCGTGCCGAAGCATGGAGGATCATCGAAAGGGCGTTTGCCAACAAGAATCGTTATAGAGTAACTGGGCACATGCTTTTGTTCAATGACTACTTGCCGAGAAGCCGACAAACTTCCCTCATGAATTCTAGTTGATCATCGGAAGGACAACATCAATCCTAGATGGTCAACATTTGTGAAGAATTATCCGTAACCTAGTTGGCAAGGCAAATTGCAACTTTGCAGACAAGCAAGAGACTGTCCGCAAAGATGTGGAGCGGGCATTTGGTGTGCTCCAGGTCAGGTTTGCCGTCGTCCGCTACCCTTGTCTTTCTTTGTCAATAGATCAAATGTGTGAGATCATGAATGCCTTTGTTATCATTCACAACATGATCGTCGAGAGTGAGCGAGATAAGGAGGCCATTGATCAACGAGATGATTTCTAGGGGCCTATGGCCCAACCATAGTTGGGCGTGTCGGCACCGTTTTTAAATTTTTTTGCCGTGCATCGGCAAATTCGTGATGACACGAAGGCACACACACCTGCACAATGACCTCGTGCGCACTTGTGGCCGATCAAAGCAAACAACGTACCTCAACCGGAGCTGGTGAAAGTGCATCTTCCCTAGATGATGTTTTGGTGTTAGTGATAACACAATTATGTATCTAACGATGTATTTTGAGCTTCCAGGAATTATTGTTATAAGCGTCATCGATTAGAGCTTGCAATTTGGTCTTGGCAGTTTTCTGCTCCAGGCAGCGGTAGTACCGTCAGGCGCGGCGGTAGTACCGCTGCGCAGTTCTGCCTCGCTTCTTCCGCCAGCTATCGCTGGCGGTACCGCTGGAGGTACCGCCGTTTTTCAGGTTCTGTTTCTTGCAGCGGTAGCTCCAGCGGTACTGCAGCGGTAGTACCGCTGGGCAGCGGTGGTACCGCCCGTTCCAGCGGTGGTACCGCTGCCAAGGTTCCAGCTACCGCTGCGGTACCGCCCGAGGTACCGCTGTTTTTCATCTTCTGTTTCATCGAGCGGTAGCTGCAGCGGTACCGCAGTGGCAGTACCGCTGAGCAGCGGTGGTACCGCTTACTCCAGCGGTAGTACCGCCTTGAAGACTGGAGCGTGTCCCCGCGAAGATAGCCGTTTGAATTGAAGACGAAGAAACGCAGCGGTAGTACCGCTGCCCCCAGCGGTAGTACCGTCGCGGGAATCTGGGCTGTGCAACGGCCACTTTTGGAGGAGGCTTTATAAAGGGGTCTTCTTCCTCCTTGAAGACCAAGCTTCGAGCACTCTCTCTCTCCTCCATTTGTTGAAGCTTCAACCTACTAGATCTCCCACTCCAACCACCCAAACGTCTTGATACTTTGTGGAGTGAAGGAGGAGGTCTAGATCTACATCTTCACCGAAGGAATTTCAATTACCCCCACACTCTCCGTGTGGAACTTGCATCTTGGGTTGCTTGTAACCCTAGGTGCCTTTGTGAGTCTCGGAGGAAGTCCGAGGCATTGTTGGGAGGCTCCAACTCATTGTGGAGTTCCCCAACCTTTGTGTACCGGCTTGGTCAACGCCATCAAGGTGACCTCATAGTGGAAGAGCCAAACCCCCACGGGTAAAGCTGAAAGGATACGTATGGCCACCTAGAGGGGGGGGGGGTGAATAGGTGCTACTCAATTTTTAGTTCTTTTTCGAGTTTAGGCTTGATACAAAGGTAAATTCTCTAGATATGCAACTAAGGTGAATTTACCTATATGTCAAGTTAACACTATACTAGGCACGATACAAGTAAGAGCTAGCGAGAAGGAGTAACCGAACGGGAAGCACGCGGAGACAAAGAGTTATTCCCGAGTTCCTCCTTTTTAGGGGAGTACGTCTCGTTGGAGGGGTGTGAGTATCAAACTCAAGACGCCACAAATGGCCTCACCCTATTCTCCGATGAACCTTGCCCAAAAGCTCGGTTCACCTTCCTTATCGGAATCCTTCAAGGCGGAATCCGGAGCCCTTACAACAACTTGAGGCTCAACCCACAAAAGGATTGGGGGCTCCCAAGCACAACAACACCTGCTACACAAAAGTAACAAGCAAGTGAGAACAACAAGATGCCTAGGTTTTCCTAGTGGAATCCCTAGGCTCAAATCCCTCAAGTGAATGAGGGGGAAATGAAGAACGCTTCGGTGTAGTTGTAGATCCGGGCCTTCTCCTTCAATCCTCCAAGTATGAGTGAGTTTGGGTGGAGGGATTGGGAGATCTAATGATTCTTGAGCTTGCAACAATGGTGTTCTTCTCTTTTTGGCGAGCTCCCCTTCTTGGAGAAGAAGCAGTCTTTAAATAGGGAGCCCAGAAAATCGAACCGTTATGTGCAGAAAATTGCACAGCGGTACTACCGCTGGGAGAGCGGTACTACCGTTGCCTGGTCTCGCAACGGTACCAAGTGCAGAGAGCAAATTCGGCCTAGCGGTACTCCTGGCGGTACCACCAGCGGTACTACCGCTGGCTGACACCAGCGGTACCGCGCGGTACCACCGCCAGGAGAAGTACCAGCTGAGCTGCAGGAGTCCCGCTCCAGGTGGAGCGGTACTACCGCTGCGCCAGCGGTACTACCGCCAGACACAAATAAGCTCTACTGCGGGTTTTTCCGGGCCTCTCGTTTCCCGACTCGACGTTTCATGAACAAGTGAATTCCCTGCATAAGTCAAGCACATATTAGACACGTTGATGTGTTGTCATTAGACTCTAAAAGAGAGCTAGAGCAAATATGCTCTTTCAATCTCCCCTTTTTGGAGTATGATGACAACACATCAAAAAAATGGTTCACAAAATATAGACGGGCTCCCCCTAACAATATGCATTAGTATAAATTTGCTTTTGAATGCTGACGAGGGGTAGACTCATCAAGACCCATGGTTAAGGTCCCTAGGTTATGAATATGGGGGAGAGAACGTGGTAGAGCTGGAAGTATCGTCGGCTGACAAGCAGGGCAAAGATTTTACCCAGGTTCAGGGCCCTCGTGTGGAGGTAACACCCCTACGTCCTGCCTGTCTGTTATTGCTTTGTGAATATGATGGTTACAAGGGTCCCGGCGAGATGTCGATCTCGCTAGGGTTTTGGTGGCTCTGAAAGTGCGTCCCCCCGGTTCGATGGTCCTCCCAGTCCTTAAATAGCAGGCTGGGTCTCGGGTGTTCGTAACCGACTCGATTTACAAGTAAGGAAACTCTAAACCGACTATGGCTTCGCCAGCTTGGAGGATACTCCATCTTGTTGGGCCTCCCTTCATGGGCTTCATGTAGGCTTTGATAGTTGGGCCTAGTCGATACGTGCACCAGGTACCCTCACAGTAGGGTACCCAATAGGCATACCCATGTCAGTAGCCCCCGAGTACTTGTCTGATTCGAAGAGTCGGGCATGGACTCACACATCATGCACGTTATTTCCTTTTGCGTTTATGTCATATGATTTGAAATTTCTGTATGAGATAGCACATGTTGGCTATGTCGAGTGTTTCATCGACTATGATTTTTGCTTATGATAATCAAGGGATATTAGCTTAGCAGGCCCGGCACACACGACGGATCGGGGCCAGTTAACTACCATTTGTGGCAAAACCATACCAGCTTTCAATCAAACTCGAGTCCCCGGACACGAATCTGGAACAGGCTGGACAGACTCGAAACGGCTGTTGAGGTCTTACTGAATCGAACTGCAGTATAATTTTGAATCTACCCAACGCGTCTGTCGGGGATTATTCATCATGTCTGCTGACACGGAACACTTAAGGATAACGCTGCTGGAGCGGTCCTTAGCCCAGCTCGACTGATCGGCGGGTCTTACCTTTGCACTATGCATGCAGCATCCAAGGATCGTCGGATCAACTCGGGAATATTTCGAGTGTGATTTTGGTTATGAACTGAGTCGAATGATTTGTCGACTGATACTTTGCCATAATTCTATCGGGTGCGCGACAGCGCTCCCGATGGGAGTAGCCCCCGAGATTGTGCTTTATTGCTTGCAATGGAGGATAATCTCAAAATCTTTTTACCCTGCACATATTAGTCAAAGAATTTTTTTGATATGCTCCCGATGGGAGTATGATGTTGCAGTCGAAATTCTTTCGACTGACATGTATGACCTTTGCTCGAGAACCAATCGAAATTCCTATGAGAAGCCACCCTAAGATGTCGTCGAGTGACATTTATGCCATTTGTGCAGTATGAATAACGTCAGCAATGACGCATTTTTGCGACTGCCATCTCTGACAAGCGGTGGCGTGCTTGGTAAGGCTTGATAAGACGTGACCCTGTTTTGTGGGCCCGTTTCTGCAGAGCTGACCAGGGATGACGCCGCGTGGACTTGATTTGACCATTCTGGCGCGATTTTCACGGGACGTGATGATGGTTTCCTGGATTCTCGTGCGTAGTGGGCGGAGTGGCCGGCGACGCTTGCTCTCCTGGCTGCCACGTGTATGACCAGATTTCGCGCGGAGCGTATGCATTTGTTTTAACGGCTGCGATCGTTTTGCGATCTGTGGTAAATAGTGGGGACGGCGCTGGCAGAGTTTTTTACTTGCCATTTGCTCCCTGCGCCGCCCCTCGTCTCCTTCCTCGCGCTGCCCCTCCATTGCTCTGCGCCCAAGTTCTTTGCCCCACACACCCTCCACTGTAGCAATGGCGAAAGGTGGAGGTGCGAAGCGTGGTGCTGCCGCCGCTACCGCGACCGATGCGGCCAAGGGCAAGAAGACCGTGGCGGGTACATCTGCGGACGCCGCCACACTGAAGAAGGGCAGCGGGGATTGGGCAAGGTCCACCATCAAGGACACCCATTTGCTCAAGCTCCGCGAGCAAGGGTATCTGCCACCCGCGGAACAGCTCGCCGTCCGCGCGCCGCCGCCCAAGGAGGTATTCCCCGAACCACGCGCCAACGAGCGTGTATGTTTTGTGGAGTTTGCGTCCAGGGGCTTCTCGCTTCCCCTCCACGACTTTGTGCGTGGTCTTCTTTTTGCTTACGGGGTGCAGATCCATGATCTCACCCCGAACGGTGTTATGCATATTGCGTGTTTCATCACGCTGTGCGAGTGCTTCCTCGGCGTCACCCCCAGCTGGGCGCTATGGAAAGCCATCTTTATGGTGCGGCCGAACAGAGGAGGTGGCCGCACCTACCCCGTTGGCGGCTGTGGAATTCAGGTGCGCAGCGACACCCGCTACTTCCGCCTGAAGACCGTCGACTCCGCCCAAGGCTGGAGGAAGGGGTGGTTTTATGCGACTGTCGAGCAAGACGGAATCGCCGCCTTCTCGACCGCAGCTTTTGCCAAGACCAAGGCGTGGGACCACCAGCTCTCAGCCGAAGAAATGGAGGAGGCAAGCCCTTTGCTGGCTCGGATCGGAGGCATGCTGGACAAGGTCACAGGCATCCACCTAATCGCCACCTTTGTGAAGAGACGGGTGTGGCCCATCCGTGCCCGAGCGCACCCGATGTGGGAGTATGAAGGCGCGGGTGACATCACCCGAATGAACCCAGAGGAGCTGTCAAGGAGTGAGCTGCTGACGTATGTGCGGCACATCACCAATATGACGGCAGCCGACACTTGCAACGTCGACTGCCCTGTTGAACCATATGGGTTGGAGAACCCTTTGCTTGAGGTATGTATGTGTTATAGCCTGCTTGCAATGAAGAGTTTGCTACTCGTATGTTCTGCGATATGCGATTTTTGATTCTGACTTTGCAATTTGTGATGTATGCTATGTAGGGTCACTTGACTGCTGCCTCCCTTCCTCCTCTGCCTGAAAATGGCGAGACTGAAGAAACTCAGGTACAGGTGGTGGACCCGAAAGGGGATCAGTCGCCCATCCCTTCTGCCACCACTTCACATGCGGAGGAGGTCGAGGGGGAAGCAGCAGAAGAGGTCCAATCTGAAGACAAGGCCACCGCTGACCAAGAAGTCGATACCGCGCCACCGAAGCGGCGTCGACTGGCCAAGAAGGCGCCTTCTGCTGTGAGTTCACCCGCGAGTGGGCAGTGCTTGGAGGATGACGAGGAATCAGGCTCACTACCTGTTTTCCAAGCCGCTCCTTTGCGTGTGTGCTCGACAAGCTCCACTCCCCTTCTTCAGTCGAGCGGTACCCCAGCCTTTGGAGGCCCAATTTTTTGCGACTCTGAAGATGAGGAGCACAGGTATGCACCTTTTGCTTTTGCTTTTAAGAATTTTCTGCTGCTGCATATTTGTGCTAATCTTGTCTCTCCTTTTTTGTGCCACTCGCAGCGCTGAGAATGATCAGCCTGCGTCTCCTCCAGCCAAGAGAGTACCGACTCCGGAGCATCTGGATGTCTCTCCGGATGCGCCAGAGGTTGCCAAGCCGATGGCCACCGATGCTGTTGCTGATGCGGCCAAGGTGGCACCTCCAGAAGTCGGGATATCAGTCGCGGCTCCTGAACCGTGGATGAACCATGTAAGTACCTTTTTGCCTGGCCCGTTTAATTTGGGACTGTGGGAGTTAGAAATTTTGCTGAATTCGTGTGCTTGCAGCCCTTCTACCACACCTTGGCAGATTCTGCCAAGGCTTATGTCCAGGTGGAGCAGGAGAGGGATACCATGCGCGCCGAGCTAGAGCGGCTCAGCCGTGAGTTCTCCTTTTTGCTGTTGTTTGCTGAGGTTCTTTTTGCCATGCCTGACTTTGTCGAGTATTGAATGTACGTGATTTTGCTGGACCAGGCGAGAAGAAGGAGCTGGAAGAAGCACTCGCCGCACAGCGCGCTGAGTCAAAGAAGGAGCTAGACGCCGCCATGAACTCAGCCGCCACACGCGAGCGAGGGTATGCTGACCAGCTCGTGGTACTTGCGCAGGCCATGGAGGTGAGTATTCTCTTCCTCCTTTTGATATTACGACGCAGCTGTAGAGTGCCATGAAATGACTTTTTCCCTTTTGTGACTTGTGTAGAAGCTGTTGGCGCACCGGCCTCTGGAGGTGAGTATTCTATTCACCCAGTCGAAGGACGCACTCGCCAAATCGGCGAGTACACTTGGCGCTGTATACAAGGTGGTGTTCCCGACTGACGTAGTGCCATCGACGGCGGACGACTTCGCCGACGTGTTTGGCCCCGGGACGTCCACCATGGCGGATTTCGCTCGCGCCAACACGGTACGCGGATCCGAGTCCACCATCAAGCTTCTTATGGGACATGGGATAGATTGCGACTACGAGGCAGCACTGTCTGCGTTCCCTCGGAAGCCAGATGGGAAGCCCATTTCTCTGAAGGGGGTGAGCGGAGCCGCCGCGCGACTGGCCGAGGTTTTTATGACCACCATGGAGCGCCGGGCAGTCGAGACTGCCACTCGTCTGCTTAGGAAATCGAATTCTTAGGTTTAGGGTAGCTGTACCCTTTTGTTTTTTTATGCCTTGTAATGATACCTTCTGAACTGCGCGAGTCTGCGCTTTGTTTGTGCTACCTTGTTTATGCAAATAGTCTTTTGCTAATGTCTTACACTCGAGGAGTTGTATGCTTATGACCTGAGTTTTTGCTTCTGACACAAACTTTGTGTTTGTGATTATGCTCTTTGAACAGTCACGAGAACCTGCTACTGCGACTAGTTCCTCGCAGGCTCCAATCACCACCCGATCCCAGGGTCAGGTGGTAAATGATGCCAAGGTGATGGAGTTTATGAAGGCCAAATTTGTGAGAATGGAGCAAGATCTGAAGGACGCCCAGGCTGAGCTGAATCGATTGAGGGCGAGACCCGCGCTGTCCACCCAACGCGAGGATTATGTGCTTGGCGAAATGGAGCTTGTGAACAGGCAACTCGAATGTGAGTATGATCTTTGCCTTGTTTACATTCGTGTGGCTATTCTAACTTGTATATTTTGCAGGCTTTGTTGACAATTTCCAAGCGGAAGAGGCTCGCGTTTGAAGAGTGCAGTTGACCACCCCACGACTGGGCGTCAACACTTTTGGCTTCATAGGTACCATGCCCGCATACTCGCCACCTTGAAGGATCGCGCCTGGCGAAGTGCAGAACTGCTGGAGTTATGCCGGGCGGCGTTTATTCGCCTGAACGAGACTCTTTTTCCTGCGGGGCCACAACCACAAGGGATCCGTGCTTTGTTGAACATCTTCCGTCAAACAAATCCCATTCGAGAGTTGCTGTCTCAGAGACTTGTGATTGGAGCCAACGCTGCAATGGCGTATGTGCGTAGTCGAAGACCAACTTTGGTGTTGCGGCCACCCGCAACCGGAGTGACCCTGGACCAGGGAGATCTGGACGACACCATTAGTGCTGCGGAGACGCTGATTGAGCGCACTCACGCCCAGCTTTGTGGCCCGGAGCTGCCCATAAAGGACGAGCCCGAGGAGTAGAGTAGATTGCGAGTGCAATTTCGACTCTTTGTAGATGAATATTTGATTGTATATCTTGATTTTTTGCCCAGCCCCCGAGCCATTTGAGTGGGGTTTATGAGGTATGTGTTGATTGTGAAGCAACAACTGTGCAGCCCCCGAGTATTCGAGTGCGACTGCATAGTTTTTGTTGTCTTCGTTGGATCCTTGTTACGCAGCCCCCGAGCATTCGGGTGCGGCTAAGGCATTGTGTTTCTGCAAGAGCGAGAGCTCATTTGATCGATAACACAGCCCCCGAGGGTTTCGGGTGCGGTTAAGGTATGAATTATGCGGGTAGTAACCACAAAGAAGTCGAAGGAACATTGATTTTATTCCTCTTTTGAATGTTAGGCTGCAGGCCGCCTCATTAAAAACCTTCCAGTCCCCTTAGGTACCCTGGTAAGGAAAAGAGCGCGTCTGAAACCTGCAGCCATCCGACATATAGCCTATTACATTGTATGACTGTGAGCACTTTATGCGTAGAAACGGCGCAGGTGCGCAACGTTCCAGGGATTATGAGAAAGTTCTCCTGTCTTCGCGTTCTTCAGTCGATATGCGCCTCCACCAAGGACCTCCGTGATGATGAAGGGACCCTCCCATGGGGAAGCGAGCTTGTGCACCTTCTTTTGCTTCAGTCGAAGAACCAGGTCGCCAACGACGAAGGACCTGGTGCGCAGTCGACGGCTGTGGTAGTTGCGAAGGTCCTGCTGGTAAACAGCTGTGCGGGCCAAGGCCGTGTCGCGGCCTCATCGAGCAAGTCGACTGCGTCTTCGAGTGCTTCTTCCGCGTCTTCTTCATTGTATGCTTCAACTCGTGGCGCATTGAACCTTACATCTGATGGCAGAATTGCCTCTGCACCATAGACCATGAAGAATGGGGTGAACTGCGTAGAAGTGTTGGGAGTTGTGCGTAGGCTCCATAGCACAGATGGTAGTTCTTCGACCCAAGCACCCGCAGCTCTTTTGAGTGGCACCAGGAGGCGCTTCTTGATCCCACTCGTCACAAGTCCGTTGGCCTTTTCGACTTGGCCATTGGATTGTGGATGTGCCACGGATGCGTAGTTGAGCGTAATGTCTTGCTCTTTGCAAAAAGTTTTGAATTCCTCAGCCGTGAAGTTTGTGCCATTATCAGTGATGATACTGCTTGGGACACCGAATCGGTATATGATGCTCTTTATGAAGTTGACCGCCGTAGTAGCAGTCGAGTTTGTGATGGGGACCGCCTCGATCCACTTTGTGAACTTGTCGACTGCCACCAGTAGGTGAGTATGCCCGCCATGCGATGACTTTTTGAGTGGCCCAACCATATCGAGCCCCCATTGGGCGAAAGGCCAGGCCAACGGTATGGTCTTCAACGCCGATGCGGGTGCGTGCGGCTTTGTTGCGAATTTCTGGCAGCCGACGCACCTTTTGACTATGTCCTCCGCGTCCTTGAGTGCTGTAGGCCAGTAAAACCCTGCTCGAAAGGCTTTGGCTACGAGTGATCGACTGCTGGCGTGGTGCCCACAGGTGCCTGCATGAATGTCTCGAAGTATGGCTTGACCATCTTCGAATGCGATGCATCTTTGGAACATACCTGATATGCTGCGCTTGTATAGCTCGCCGTTAATGACGGTGTATGCTTTTGACCTTCGAGTCACGCGCCGGGACTCGGTTATGTCATCTGGTAGCTCGCCGCGGAGTATGTAAGCCAGAAAAGGTTGAGTCCAAGTTGGCTCAATGAGGAGTACCTCGACTGGGGGGTCCTCTGTGCTAGGCGCTTTGCTTTTGGCTGGCGTAGTCGACGGAGGAGGCTCTCGTTTCTCCTTGATAGATCTGTGTTCGATGCGCTCGAGGAAGACACCAGGTGGAATTTGTGCGCCAGTTGAGCCAAGATTGGCTAGCATGTCTGCTTCTTCGTTACTTTCCCTTCCTATGTGCCTCAACTCACAGCCATCGAAGCTGCCCTCCAGTGTGTTGTACAGGTCGCGATAAGCGATCATGTTGTCCGCGATTGCGTCGCAGGCCTTCATTGTTTGCTGCACCACGAGATTGGAGTCGCCGTAGATCATCAATCGAGTGCACCCAAGTGCTTTTGCCATCCGCATGCCATGGATCAGAGCCTCGTATTCAGCCTCGTTATTGGAGGGTAGTTTGAATCCCATCTGCAAAACATAACGTAGCTTGTCCCCTTTTGGTGATATGAGGATGACGCCTGCGCCTGCGCCTTCGTGTTTCTTGGACCCATCGAAGTACATGGTCCAGGAATTGGACACGTCTGGTGCTCCAGGTAATTGGGCCTCTATCCACTCGGTTGTGAAGTCGGGTAGGACTTGTGCTTTGATAGCCTTCGGGTGCTCGTACTTGATGTCTCTTGGAGCCAGCTCGATGAGCCATTTTGCGACTCGACCCGTTGCATTGGGGTTTGTGAGGATATCACCGATTGCTGAGTTACTTACCACGGTGATCGGGTGCTCGGTGAAGTAGTGTGTCAACTTCCTTGAGGACATGAATACAGCGTATGCCAGCTTTTGATAGTGCGGGTACCGCTGTTTTGATATGGAGAGAACCTCGCTCAGGTAGTAGACTGGACGTTGTATGCTTTGGATGTGCCCCTCCTCCATGCGTTCGACCACCAGTACGGTGCTCACCACCCTGTTTGTAGCCGAGACATACAGGTAGAGTGGTTCCCGTTCCTTAGGTGCGACGAGGATCGGAGGGCTTGTGAGGATCCGCTTGAGATCTGTGAAGGCTGCTTCAGCTTCTGGCGTCCACTCGAACTTGTCCGCCTTCTTCATCAGTCGATAGAATGGTAGAGCCTTTTCACCCAGTTTGCTGATGAATCGACTGAGCGCTGCTACTCGTCCTGCTAGTTTCTGCACATCGTGAAGCTTTGAAGGCCTTTGCATTGTGAGGATGGCCTGTATTTTCTCCGGGTCTGCTTCGATTCCACGGGCAGAGACTAGGTACCCTAGGAGCTGCCCGGCTGGAACGCCGAACGTGCACTTCTTAGGATTGAGCTTGATATGGAAGCGTTTGAGGTTTGCGAACGTCTCCCTCAAATCGTCGAGTAGTGTGTGTTCTTCCCTTGTGGTAATGACAATGTCATCCACGTAGACCTGGACGTTGCGTCCGATTTGCTTTTTGAGGCAGTCCTGCATCATGCGCTGGTATGTTGCACCCGCGTTTTTGAGCCCAAAGGGCATAGTTGTGTAGCAGTAGACCCCGAGTGGCTCTAATAGGTTTTCAAAATAAACTATAGCTAGCTAGGGAAATGGACAAAAGTCGTCTGCCTAGTGGCTACTTGACGTACTACGTACGGGTGGCCACTTGCCAGGACGTCGGCATGCACGATCCAAGTTTTTCCGTAGCTTGACGATCGAGGCGGGCCAGTAGCTAGGGAGCACAATGTCAATGCCACTTGCGTGACAAGACATTGAGTACAGCGAGCGCTCCCGTTACACGCTCACATCAACTACAGCGCCACCATCGAAGATCGATGGCTCCTCGCGTACGTGTGCATCGAGATCTCCATATCCATATCCGTTTGCAAGTCAACAGTAGCTGCTGGCATCCTGATCTCTACCGGCCGGACGCGCTCACGCCGGCGGTGACCGATGTGATGGACGTGACAGCGCGATGCCGATCACCGTCGCCGTCGCGCCTGGGGCCGCCCCAAAACCACCGCGAATTGAAAGCAAGACAGATCATGGCCGGGCAGATCGAGGCATATCTCGCAACACGCAAACCACGTACGTACTCTGCCAGAAGATCTCTTGACGCACTAACGTCTCCGTACGTCGATCGCACTACCGTGTGAAACCGTGAAGCTAAGCCGGCCCGGCGAGACTCGCGCGGCTCACAGTCACAGCAGCTTGGCAGTTGAGAGTCCATGTACACTTACCAGTTGGCCTGTTGAGAGTCCATGCACACTTGCCAGTGACCACTGAGGCACTGGCTGAATGGCTGATAGTACAAGACCGGGAAGCTAGCCTTGTTTGAGCGTCAAGCAGGTTGATTTTTCTTTGTGATTCGTGTGAACCGGCAAGGCACAGGACTTTGTCGATGGAACGGCAAGTCAAGCCGTACGTTCATCTGTTTGCTGCACAGTCTTGTGTCACGACACCTGACGTGCACAAGGCCATCGACATGTGGAGGCGCACGGAGGGAAGGCGTCTTCGACGACAGCAAGACAGAAGGATGCCTGTACAGCGAGCGTCACCAATCTCCACGACACGGCCGCGTACAAGAGGCAACCGCAACGTCGGGATGGGGATCGGATAATTGAGTAAAACATCAAGTCCCAGTTGGGCACCTTCCTCTCTCCTTCCTCTCAGCCTGCGAGCTGTTCTCGACCGAGCGCGACGCCGGTCTGTATCAGATTCATCCAGTGAACTTGTGAGGAATTCCGTGTTGAGACTAGTAGTAGAGATCAGTACCGTTACATATGGTATCAAGAGCCATTCGATCTGAATCTCTCCACTAAAATCAGCTCAGGAGAGTAGGGCGGCGATGGGCAGGGCCGGACCTGCGGTGGGCTGGGGTTAGCCATGGGCAAATTCCCTCCCAGATCCTGTCGGCGGCGGCTGAGGCGGCGCACGGCGGTGCGGAGAGCTGGCGGGTGGCGCAGGAGGCGGTGGAACACCACAGATCGCGAGATTCGGGGGGAAGTTTCGGTTGACTGCGGATTCTCACCGCAGTTGGTAAAATTCCGACGCAACCTTCTCCGTTTTCTTCAGCTATAGGCCGCGGCCAGCGGAGACAGACACTCGCGTCCTCCGCGGCGACGCGGGCGATCTGTGACCTAGCAACCATGGACGAATTGAAGGCGGAGCTCCAGGCTCTGGTCACCGTGTTTAACAAACAAGGTGATGACACAAGTTCGGCGTTGATGGCGATGAAGGATTCGCTGAAGGCCATGGCAACCAGCCAAGGAAAAATTGTTGAGAACATTCAAGGCCTCAACAACTGGGCACCCGCGATCGATGATTCGCTTCGCGCGATGCACAAGTCACTTGAGGAGGTCGGGACACGAGTTGCAGTCCTGGAAGCCGAACGCCATCCCGGCGTCGACTCCACTCCTCGGCCCCAGGGGCACGGCGACGAAACAGCACTACAGGGCAACGTGACCTCTGCTCGCAGAGCAATGGCACCTGCCCTGGCAAAGGGTACGCGCATGTTTCGTCATTCTCCTGTTACTTTTGATCTCAGTGGAGATGAGGATGGTGACTCTGCTATGCATGATTCTCGCAATCGCTATAGAAATGCCAGGCCACCTAAATCTGATTTTCCTAAGTTCAATGGTGACAACCCACGTTGGTGGAAGAAAACCTGTGAAAAATATTTTGCCATGTACTCAGTAGATCATGAAAACTGGGCTAGCTATGCTACTATTCATTTCATAGGAAATGCTGCTTTATGGTTGCAAAACATAGAAGCAGATCATGATGTTGAGAACTGGGAAGAGCTATGTGTAGCTGTGCATGCTAAATTTGGCCGTGACAAACATCATAGAGCATTAGAGGCTTTAGAACGTTGCAAGCAAGTAGGCACTGTAGAGCAATATTTTCATAAATTTGAAGAGCTTAGGCATAAGGTGCTAGTGCATAACAACCACTACGATGAAGCTTTCTTTGTTACAAAATTCATTAGTGGGTTAAGAACAGAAATTCAAAGAGGCATTCGTTTGCACAAACCTAGAACGGTTGATGCTGCTTTGTCCCTTGCTGAAACACAGGAGGAGATGCTGGAGGAGGCTCGGGGATTCTCTTCATCGAGGTTCAAGCATGATTACAAACGCACATCTCCAAGAAGCAGTTATCAGGGAGAGGAATTCTGACAAGTTCCCCTGAAGAACAGAAGAGAACAGAGGACAGACACTCTGGTAAACCAGCATGGGAGACCAAATTTAATTCTCTCAAGGCACAAAGAAGAGCACGGGGTGAATGTTTCACTTGCGGTGACAAATTTCAGCATGGTCACAAATGCAAGACTTCAGTTCCTCTGAATGTTGTAGAAGAACTGGTCGAACTACTGCAGTTATCTGGCTCTGAGTCTGACAGTGAAACAGAAGAAGAAACTGAAGAGAAAGAGAATTGTTGTCATCTCTCGCACTGTGCCATGACTGGTACTGTCAAGAAGAAAAGCTTCAGATTACTAGCAACTATCCAAGGCAAGCAAGTACTGATGTTAGTTGATTCGGGCAGTTGTGGCAGCTTCATCAGTTCTGAAACCGTGCAACGATTGGGGTTAGTAGCAACAAAAGTGCCGGCAGTTACAGTGGCCATGGCAAATGGAGCAAAAACTGTGGTTGATGAAGCAGTGCACCAAGTGCAATGGCAGTGTCAGAAGGCTCATTTCTGCACAGACATGAAAATATTTGAATTACCTCACTATGATGTGATTGTTGGAATGGATTGGCTACAAACTCTTGGTCCCATGTGGATCGACTGGGACAAGAAAACTTTCCGCATTCAACAAGAAGGCAAGAGAGTTACTGTCAGAGGTGTGCGAGATAAGCAAACTGACTGTGCACCAATCAACATGGAGGAAATACAGCAGTTGGAAGCTGATCATGCCATTTATCATGTAGTGGAATTACATACAGTGACGGGGCAGCATCCGAAGGAGATGATACCAGAGGGCATTACACAACTGCTGCAGGAACATGAGGCTTGTTTCCAAAAACCACAAGGGCTGCCACCCAATAGATCTTTCGATCACAAGATAACCCTGCTTCCAGGGGTACAACCTGTCAATGTCAAACCCTACAGATACTCACCACAACAAAAAGATGAAATCGAGAAGCAGATCAAGGAGATGCTGAAACAGGGGATAATTAAACCGAGCCAAAGTCCATTTGCTTCACCTGTGCTTTTGGTTAAAAAGAAGGATGGCACTTGGCGATTCTGTGTCGACTACAGACATCTGAATGCCGTGACTGTCAAGGACAGATACCCCATGCCAGTGGTGGATGAACTCCTGGATGAGCTAGCAGGAGCCAAGTGGTTTACAAAACTGGATCTATACTCCGGATATCACCAAATCAGAATGGTGCCAGCGGATGAGCATAAAACAGCCTTTAAAACTCACAATGGGCATTACGAGTTCAAGGTGATGTCATTTGGACTCTCTTGTGCACCAGCCACGTTCCAAGCAGCGATGAATGATATTTTTGCACCTCTGATCAGGAAGTTTGTGCTGGTATTTGTTGATGACATTCTCATCTACAGCAAAACAGTGGAAGAGCACAGAGAGCACCTCAAGGCAGTGTTTGAATTATTGCATCAGCATGGACTGCAAATTAAGAAAACCAAATGTTCCTTTGCTCAGCAAGCTCTTGAATACCTAGGGCATATCATAGGGGCACATGGTGTGTCCACTGACCCCGCCAAAATAGCTGCTGTGCAACACTGGCCCAGGCCAATGAACATTAAGGAACTGCGAGCATTTCTGGGTTTAGCAGGATATTACAGGAAATTCATCGAGTTCTTCGGAATACGGTGCAGACCACTGACAAATTTGCTGTGCAAAAATGTGCCATTTGTGTGGACTTCTGAAGTACAAGCTGCCTTTGAAGCACTAAAGAAAGCACTGGTGAATGCTCCGGTGCTGGCTCTGCCAAATTTTGAGAAGGAATTTCTGCTCGAAACTGATGCTTGCGCCGTGGGTGTTGGAACAGTTCTCATGCAACAAGGGCACCCCATTGCTTTCTTGAGCAGAGCGCTGGGACCCAAAAACCAGACACTATCCATATATGACAAAGAGTGCCTAGCAATCTTAATTGCTTTGGAAAAATGGAAACCATACTTGCAGCACAAGCAGTTTACGATACACACAGACCAGAGGAGTCTGATTCACTTGGGAGAGCACAAGTTCAACACTCCCATCCAGCAAAAGGCATTCTTCAAGCTACTGGGGTTTCAATACAAGATATTGTACAAGAAAGGCACGGCCAACAAGGCGGCAGATGCATTATCTCGACGTGCACATCCTGAACAGAGCTGTGCAATATCAACTGTCAAACCTAAATGGTTGGAGATGATAGCTAACAGTTACAACCAAGATGCAAAAGCAAAACAACTTCTCTCGGAATTGGTAGCAACTGGTACAAACGAGCAAGGATATTCACTGAAAGAAGGGATCATCCGATTCAAAGGGAGAATCTGGTTGGGTACCTATACAGAAGCTCACAATGCTGTGCTGCGACACCTGACGTGCACAAGGCCATCGACATGTGGAGGCGCACGGAGGGAAGGCGTCTTCGACGACAGCAAGACAGAAGGATGCCTGTACAGCGAGCGTCACCAATCTCCACGACACGGCCGCGTACAAGAGGCAACCGCAACGTCGGGATGGGGATCGGATAATTGAGTAAAACATCAAGTCCCAGTTGGGCACCTTCCTCTCTCCTTCCTCTCAGCCTGCGAGCTGTTCTCGACCGAGCGCGACGCCGGTCTGTATCAGATTCATCCAGTGAACTTGTGAGGAATTCCGTGTTGAGACTAGTAGTAGAGATCAGTACCGTTACATCTTGGTCCGCATGATGCAAGTGCTTCTCTTCTCTGTCGATCGAGCGCACGCACGATGACTGTGCAAGTCGTGCAGACTTTGTGGACGGCTTCGATCGAGCAAGTCTGATCGGGGATTCGGGGCTGATCTTATCTTATTGTAAAGGGCCATGACCTTTTCCTCTTTTTTCTTGATGCAGAGCCAGCGATGACTAACGTGGCACATGTACTTCTTCGTAGACCATCCATCCATATGTTCTCTGAAGAAACCCACGTTCAGCAGCAGAGCAAATGGACGTCGATCGTGTGGTTGGTCGCCTGTTCTGGCTGGTTTGACGATCATGTGGTCAAGTTTCGTACAGATGAGCACGCGTGCCGTCAATATCTCCACATGTTCGACCCATCGATGAACACCGAAAGGAGCCCGACCAACATGATCTTGCAGACAAGTTCTACTTAGCTACCACGACAGGATCGAACCGAACACTTGGCAACAAAGGCCAAAAGACAGCCGACAAAAGTGCGTGCAGCACCAAGAGTCCAAGACTATATTGCGATCTGGAATGCGTGCAGTAGATCGAAGTCCAAAGGATCTGGTGCAGATTGAGTACGTATTGACCATAGAAAGGCAGCAGCCGATCGAAGCGCACCGTGCATGTGCATCACTGCTTGCGCATGGGAGGAAAACCTTGGGTCCAAGGAAGCGCAAAGGGAAGAAGTGAAGGTGTGACGGTATGCCGCTTTGTCTACTTTTTTCTACTCCGGTCCAAAAGGACATATTGTACTTTGTCTATACTTTTCTCGGGTCCAAAAAAAGGATGGTAACCTGATTTTTTCGGATTCATTTGTCAAGAGAAATGGTACCAGAGACCAATGCTGGATCAGTTAGGTAAAAGAAAGCTAAAAGTCGGACAAACGGACAAGCTAACCTATCTAAACTAGGTCTAAAATGTCATCAAACAATGACAAACACCAGTAAATACCGACAAATCACGATACAAGAACAAGACAGTAACACCATCAGTTGCATGTCCACCATCTACAACACGAAGGCCACAGCTGTTGGCGACACGACAACAACGCTTTCGTGGCGCCACGACCAACCACTGCTCCACAAGTCAGGTGATCCAACCAAAAAATCATGTGTCCAAAATAATAATTCCAATAGAGTAACAACACTGAGGATGCTACCATTGAGGTTTTGTCAAGTTGTATTTTGGTTTCACCACGGAGATAAGATCCCTAGGTTGGGTGAAGTGCCGATTATCCTTGGTGCATGCCGCCTCCAACAAGGAAAACAACACCCACATATGTTGTCCTCACTAGCATCATCATCATATGCCTAAATTGGGCACACCATCTCCGACACACCGCATCCACAATATTTGGATATGATCAAGCCGTTCCAGACATCCTTGCCAAATGTTTTTTTTTTACTTTAATTGGGCATATCTCGCAACACGCAAACCACGTACGTACTCTGCCAGAAGATCTCTTAACGCACTAACGTTAACGTCTGACAGCTACCGACGTACGGACGCTGGTACGTCGGTCGCACTACCGTGTGAAACCGTGAAGCTAAGCCGGCCCGGCGAGACTCGCGCGGCTCACAGTCACAGCAGCTTGGCAGTTGAGAGTCCTTGTACACTTACCAGTTGGCCGGTTGAGAGTCCATGCACACTTGCCAGTGACCACTGAGGCACTGGCTGAATGGCTGATAGTACAAGACCGGGAAGCTAGCCTTGTTTGTGCGTCAAGCAGGTTGATTTTTCCTTGTCATGCGTGTGAACCCTGAAGGCACAGGACTTGATCGATGGAACGGCAAGTCAAGCCGTACATCTGTCGCTGCAAGTTACTTGCACACAGTCTTTGGTCCCAAACTCCCAATGGTCCGCATGCAAGTGTTTCTTTTGTCACCACTCACCACCAGCGCATGCACTCACTGCAAGTCGTGCAGACTTTGTGGACGGCTTCGATCGAGCCTAGTCTGATCGGGGATTCGGGGCTGATCTTATGGCAAAGGGCCATGACCTTTTCCCATTTTTTCTTGATGCAGAGCCAGCGATGACTAAGGTGGCACATGTACATCGTAGACCATCCATCCATATGTTCTCTGAAGAAACCCACGTTCAGCAGAGCAGATGGACGTCGATCGTGTGGTTGGTGGCCTGTTCTGGCTGGTTTGACGATCACGTGGTCAATAAGTTTCGTACAGATGAGCACGCGTGTACACGTGCCGTCAATATCTCCACGTACTCGTTCGACCGAAGAGCACCGACATGAGATCGAGCATTGACCAACAAGATCGTGCAGCACACAAGTTGTACTGAGCTACTGCCGCACGATCCAACACTTGGCAACGAAGGCTAAAAGACAGCCGACAAGAGTACATGCAGCACCAAGACTATATTGCGATCCATGTCCATGGATCTGGTAGACTCCTTTGACAAGGTGCAGATTGAGTATTGACCATGAAAAGGCAGCAGCCGATCGAACCGCACCGTACGTGCATGTGCATCACTGCTTGCGCATGCATGGGCGGGAACCTTTGGGTCCAAGGAAGATGCACCGTGCTGCATGCGCAGTAGACTCCTTTGACAGGGTGCAAAGGGAACAAGTGAAGGTGAAACGGTATGCCACTTTTTCTACTTTTGTCTAGGTCCAAAAAGAGATGGCACTTTGTCTATACTTTTCTTGGATCCAAAAAGAGATGGCACTTTGTCTATACTTTTCTTGGATCCAAAAAAGGATTTGGTAATTAACCAAATTTATAGGACAGGTGCGATGATTCATTGAACAAGAGACCAATGCTCGTTCAATTAGGCAAAAGTAAGCTAAAACAGACTCGGTTTAACAAAGTCATCAAACTAGAACAAACACGACTAAAGTCCGACAATTCACGATACACGACATAATACCATCAATTGCATCTTATGAGTTTAACAAAGTTTCCTCTATAAAAAAAATGCATTACATCTTCACCATCCACGACGCCACAGGACACGACGATCATGACTTTCCCGTAGCAACAACTGGAGAGTACTTGGACTGCCACATCACAAGCTTATCCCACCACAGCCAACACGTGAAACCAACATGTGTCGTGATGTCCACATTTCAAACACACTCTAAAAACTCGAAAGCCACAACAGTTGGCGACACGACAACGACACCGGAGCTAGGTGATCCGACCAAAAGATCATTTTCCAAAATTCTTAACAATTCCAAGAAAGTAACAACATCGAGGATGCTACATTTGAGATCTTGTCAAGCTGTATTTTGGTTTTTACCGGGGATAGGCGAAGATAATATCCATAAGTTGGATGAGGTGATGGTTCTCCTTGGTGCATGCCGCCTTTAACAAGGAAAACAACACCCACATACATTGTCATCACTTGCATCATAATATGCTTGGCAAGATTTTTGTCTTGATAACCGCACACCTAAGTCTGGGTGCACCGTCTCTGACACACCCATCCACAAGATTTGTACCTGAGCACACCACTCTGGATAACTTGGCAAGAGCATCGAGCATCGTTCTTGTCCCGACCATTGAGACACATTTAACCCAGCCAAATGTGTTGGACTTTTTATGTTTCGAGACACCATCTTTTTTAACTTGCTTATCTTTTGAATTGTTCGATCTATCTTCTGATATCTCTCAATCATAAATTCGTCTCCCCGAAGCCGCTGCACTACATTCACGTTTTGTAAAAATATTTCTTCTTCCACATGGACATGACTAGGTCACGAGATGCGAAAACTAGTGTGCGCATATGCATCAAGGAAAAAAATAGCGTGCTATCAAAAATAGCGTGGCCCTCCTCCAGAAGCTATACAAGATATAGCGTGATATAGCGAAGTTACATATAAAATAACGTGATAAAAAAGTTGTAAGAAATAGCCCAAATATTAAGTATTTCAGCACTAATTTTTTTTCCAGAAACAATACATGCATAACCAGGTAACCATATTCAAATGTCAAGGCCAAATCCATGGCACGAATACAAATATGAGGCTTAAAACCATGAAAAAGTAATAAACTAAAAGATAAATATTTTAAACTTTAATCAGAATCATTGACATCATCTTCAGAATAACTAGAAGAACCACCAGATTGCCCGTCATCATCATCACCTAACGTTATTTCCAAACTTTTTGTTAGCGTAGCTATAACGTTACCACGTTTAGTGTGGTTTCGAGCGTATAAGACGAAAATAGCGCCGTAGCGTCAACTTTAGGCTAAATATAACGTAGCCTCTCCAAATAGGCTATATCGTGCTATTAACCGGGAAATAGCGTGCTATTTTTTTCGTTGATATGCATACACACACAAGAACAAGAGAAGCGGTCCAAGTCTAAAGACTTCACTTATCGTGACGTTCATTATCAAATGGCAACGTCTAGGGAGCAATCGGTGCTGGTTTGCGTTCCGCAGCAATCGGCTGAAAAAGGAAAGTGGTCCCCCACCAGGTCCGTCCCGAAAAGAGCGCACGGACCCGACCAGGTCCCCTCGCGCGCACACCCAACCAAAAAAGACGCGCCAACCAGAAAAAAGGAGACGGACGCGACGACCAGGTCCCCACCCGATCCCGAGGCTAGCACCGACGCCCACCAACCCCTGCCCTAATTCTGCGCTCGCTTGTCCCTTCTCCCTCATACCAGCCGCCCTCCCCTTTTCCCCCTTCGTTCTCCTGCCCCTCTTCTCCAATCCTCCATGGATCTACAGCACAAAGGGCATTGTTGCTGCGATTTTCTGTACTAGATCTTGACGTACAACTTGAGAACCATTGTTGCCCTCTCCCACCCAAAAGTTGAGGGGCATCTGGAAGCAAAATAAAAGGCAAAAAAAGTGTGGAGAAACCAAGGTTCGTCAGACCTTTTCCCCCTTCGTTCTCATGCCTCCTTCTCCAATCCTCCATGGATCTACATCACAGATCTTGACATACAACTTAAGACCTGTAGAAATCAAACCAGAACCTTGTGATATCTCCTTTTCATGTTTTGAATTACCTGCAACTTCTGTTTTTTCGAGTTACATGCTACTTGGACAGTAAAAGTAGTACCCATTTTTTTCTCTGCAACTTGGTGCAAAAGAAGCAGCTAGTGCCAGTGGATCAAACTTAGTGCAAGGAAAAACAGCTTAGTGCAAATTTACCTGCAACTCGATTAACCCCAGAACTGCATTGTTGCCAACAAACAGGAAAAGCAACTCAGTACCACCAGTAAAACAACTTGGTACAATTTGTCTACAACTTAGTGACATGAAACAAAACTTGAAGTTTACCCCCAGATATGCATCATTGCCACAACAGGAAGCAACTCAGTAAAACATGTTTCATCCAAGTCTAGTATGAAATGCCAGGCAACAACTCAAGCATGAAGTTGCATTTGAACCTACTATGAAATGCCAGCATTTAACCTAGTAAATGGAGAAACATAGTACGTAGCAGAGACATTCAAACATACTAATTACCTGGCATTGCCTGGCATTACATAGTTCATATAGTACTTGTTTTGTTTGCAACCAAAAGTAGATGAACTGAGTGGTTTTTGTTTCTTTGATGGAATTCCAAAAACATAGCATAATACTGCTCTTCCCTGCAAAATCTTGCTTGGTCGGGAACGATGTTTACTACATGTTTCATACGGATAATATATGGGCATGCAACCCATTAGATGATCTGGAAGGTTTTTGTGTCCTTGCTGGAACCCATTACAGTGCTCCCTGCAATTCTTACTTATAACATCCATCAACCTTGCAGGTCCAAAAATCTGCAAAAAACAAAAAGAAGAGGAAACATTAGAACTTATAGAACACACAAGACAAAGTTGCAGGCACCTAAAAAAAAGAACCTAAAAACAAGATGAAAAAACAAGAATAAAAGGATTTGTAACAATTAGCTTCTCATTTTGTTGCGTTTTGAGTTATATTAAGTTGATGGATCCTGGGATTTTTTTCTTGCAGATGGTTGATCTAGACCTGAACGAGCCAGCTGATGAGGTTTATTATGATACTGAGCCACAATTCTGCACACAGCTACCGGTGGTGGATGCAGTTGACGAATCACCAGACCCCGTTGGTGGAAGGAACGAAGGTTTGGATGATGAAGGTAGCGGGAGGGGGGCGCAACACAATGCGGCCCCTCAGCAGTCTAACCCAAGCATACCAGCTAGTACTACTGTCCCAACAACATCTGCTACAAGCCCTGGTTTGCCGGAGGGGGATGGTGACGGAGTCGGGGCCAATGAAGAAGTTGCTTCCAGTCCATCTGTGCCTTTTTTGGGTATGAGGTTTGATACAATAGCTGGTGCCAGAGCACACTACAATTCATATGCATTGATAATGGGGTTCTCTATAAAATCAAACACATCGAAGAGAGCGACTTACACGAAGGTGTTGGAAAAACAGCAGTTCTGTTGCAACAAACACAGGGCCCCAAAAACTGAAGAGGAAATTCAGAAGGAGAGACTAAGTGCTGTTGACAAAGTTAGTCCAGTGCAGGTTGACAGCGACGATGATGCTAGTGGTGGTGCTGGTCCAAGTAAGAAAACTACTGCTAACAAACACAGGAAGAAAAGGAAGAGGGAATCAGTGAAGCCAACAAAATGCCCCGCTAACATGATTGTGAAGTTGATCAACAACAAGTGGGAAGTGACTTATTTTGTTGCTGAACACAATCATCCCTTGGTTGAGAAACCCAATCTACTGAAATACCTGAGATCACATAGGGGCATCCCCCCAGATGAGAGGCAGTTTCTGAGATCTCTACATGACTGCAACATTGAGACAGGTTTGTGCCTTATGATTCCCAAAAAAAAATTCTGCTTTGCAATGTTGCTTATCTGTTTTTGGAGTACAGCAGGCATGTGGTAAACAAAAACTGACTTGTTTTCTGTACTGTTTTTTGGCTGCAGGTCGCATGATGACATTAATGTCTTCCTTCTATGGTAAGGAAGCTTTTGTGCCATATGATCCTAAGGACATAACAAACTTGAGAACAAGTTTCAGACTTGAGAACCAGGAGTTTGATATTGAAGATACAATCTGCTATTTCATGGAGTTGCAAGAGAATGACCCTGGGTTCTTCTACAAGATTTCCCGCGATGACGAAAACAGAGTTGAGAACATTTTTTGGGTAGACAGTGTTGCTAGGAAAGCTTATGCAGATGCTTACCATGACTGCATCTCTTTTGACACGACCTTCATGACAAATACCTTCAACATGCCTTTCGCTCCCTTCATTGGGATTAATAGGCATGGGCAGACATTTACGCTGGGTTGCGGGTTCATGCGGGATGAGAAGGAAGAAGCTTTCAAGTGGCTGTTTACCGCATTCCTTGAGGCTATGAATGGCAGGCAACCGGACAACATTATCACGGACCAGGACAAGGCTATGGCGAATGCAATATCCGCAATTTTCCCGGACAGTTGGCACCGCAACTGCCGCTGGCATATTATGAAGAAAGCCAATGAGAAGCTGGGCTCATTCCTAGGTCGACATCCTGGACTTGCTGAGCATTTCAATGAAGTTGTGGACGAGAGCATGAGTATTCAGGAGTTTGAAGCTAGATGGGCTGAAATGGTTCAGAATTGGGAGTTGGGTGGTCATGAAACATTTGCTTGGCTCAAGAAGTATGCCCACAAATGGGTTCCATGCTACTTCAGGACGCGTTTCTTTCCTTTCCTACAATCAACTCAGAGAAGTGAAGGTTTCAACTCTGTCTTGAAACGCTACGTCAATCCCAAGAATTCGATCAAGCACTTTGTGCAGCAATATGAGAAGATACAACAAAGGATGTTGGGCAGGGAAAGTCACAAAGACTTCCGCACTGGCGAGCTAGTTGCTGACACATGGTCCCCATTTCCGATAGAGAAACATGCTATGTCTGTCTACACCAGGGACATCTATCACCGCTTCAAGCTGGAGTTTGAGATGATAGGGCGCTACAATGTTCAACCTCAGGGCCAGGACATGTTCCTTGTGGTTCCTAACAACCTTAGGTGTTATCCTTATGGGGCTAGGAGCTACATGGTTGACACAAATGGTGCTGACACAAATGGTGATAGGACCTACAACTGTGAGTGCGCTAAATTTGAGCGGGACGGGATGCTTTGCTGCCATGTGTTAAAGATCTTTACACATGTTGGTGTTGACATCATACCGCAGCGCTACATCTTGCGTAGGTGGACACCAGTGGCAGCAGATGCTGCGAGTATGCCTCATGTGACAGGGCAGAATGATGTCATGCCTGAAGAATCGCGGGAGCATATAAGGTTTGCTAATTTGTCTAGGGACTTTGTAGGAGTTGCTAAGATTGGCAGCAAGTCTGACCAAGCTGAGGCCATTGCCCGAGACACATTAGGGAGATGCACACAGAGTTTGCTCAGCTCAACAAGGTGAGGAGGAAGAAGAGTAACACCCAAACCGGCAGATCAAACTCAGCAACAGGGCATGTTCCAGTTGCGCCACAGCCTACAGGTCGTAGAACTAATCAGCCATCAACGTCAGTACCTAATGCGCGTCGGGCAGCAACTTCCTCTCACGTCCCGCAACCATTGCAGCCACCAGGTACTAGCAAGCACCAAACGTCTACACAAGCTCCTATCATGCGTCAATCAGCAACTGCATGTCACATGACATCTCCATTGCAGCCGATGGGTGGTAAGACGAACCAGTCATCTGCACAGACTCTTAAGATGCTCCAGCCAGCAACTGCAGGCCATATGCCTAAGCAACCAGTGCAAGACAGTGGAACTAGTGGCAGTAGAGAGGCAGCAGCAACCTTTTCTGCACCAACTGTACGTTCCTCGGGCGTCGCCATGAGTTCGCCTCCTCCACGTGCTAAGAGATCATTGTCAGGGCTTGGCTCATCCACTGTTCAACCCGCACAGGGGCCCCCAGCGCCAGATCTTGAGCAATTTGTAATACTAAACCCTCCAAGGTCTAACACGAAAGGGCGGAAGAAGGGAAGATATCTTGCTGGGATCGAGTTGCAGGCAACGAAGACTAATCTATGTGGTGTTTGTGGTGAACCTGGTCACAATTTAGCTACATGTCCTGCTAGGTTGGGTAACAACCAGAATGTTCAGGAATGATGTGTTTCATTATGTTTTTTTTCTGCCTTGTTTAGTATGTAAGGTAGCATGAACTGAACTGAAAAATCAAACTACCCCTGCATGTACACCATATTTACCAAAAAAAAGTTTCTGAGATGTTTTCTTTGTCTCGAAATTTATGTTGTCTTGCACATTAGATGCAGTAAGTTCGTGTGTAGCTTCGCTATAGTTGTAATTTAACAGTTGCAAAAAAAGTTGATGCGTATTTTTTGTCCACTAAGTTGGCAACTATTAAGGTACATAGTGTCTACAGAAGAGGTTGAACACAGCTATTACGAAAAGTTGCAAAAAGAAGTTGATGAGTACTTTCTGTCCACTAAGTTGGAAACTAATGATTGACATGTATTTTGACACAACTCAAAAGGCCTCAATACAGCTGTTACAAACTACAACTTCAAAAAACACATTTTTGTACCTCATTTCATTTTCATCGCACCCTTCCAGTCGATGCTGTTGAATGTAGAGGTAACCCATGTGTGAGTCAGAAGTTTCCTAATGCTTTGGGCATTTGCACCTTCGTACGCTGGTAGAAATTTCCCATTCCAGTGCTCAGCGTTGTACAAGGCGAATACACCACAGTCATGCCTGCCCAAAAAAGAAACCATTTTAGGTGGTAGAGGGCCAAAAATGAAGCATAAACTCAAAGATGGAAAAACACAAACCATGGAGTGTTAGTTCAAAAAGGTTGATGGGGGATAAACAAACGGTACTTACACGGGTACTCTGTTTTGGTGGGTCGATGTCCTCGTACCCAAAAGTGTCCAAGTTGATGGGAGATTCTTTGTAGTGATCATCCCACACAGACATAAGCCCGGTGATAAGCTTCTTGGCACACCTATCAAATTTTTTGTTGGCCTTCGTCCTCAACGAATCCAGCAACTCGAAGCGCCTGTCCTTGATGTTGATGTTTAGAAGCCAGTAGTGGTTTACTGGGTCTTTTGCTTCTGGTACTAAATTCTCAATGACAGGTATGATTATCTAGGAACAAGAGTAGAATGCAAAATCATCAGAAAAAAATGTGACAAAAAAGAAGACAAAAAAGATGGTAAAGAAAGAAGCTAGGAGCACTCTTACTGAATCCTTCTTGTCGAGGTGTGCATTTTCTTTTAGGAAATGTTTTCTGATCTCCTTGTCTCTCCAATTCGTGCCGTCAAGAATTAATGTCTGGTTCACACATGGAAAACAGGTAGGTCTTGTGTGAATACATTTTGTGTACACAATTGTTGAACAAAAAGTTGCTGGCGTAAAAAAAAAAGGTTCATGAATAGTAGTGTACCGCAACTCTCAGAGGCATGACCACCTTCTTCGCGCTCCTCTCTGTCCTTAGCATGATTGATTCAAGACCAAGCTCGAACACCGTGTTCTTCAAGCACGCACCTGGCATCATCGAGCTTGCAAGTTCTTGAAGAGTTACAAAAAATTTCTCATACTCAATGATGACGGGGGTGGTGTCAATTGTTTGCCCTCTTTGAGATCTGCGTCCATGTGCAACAATTGCGTCATACAGCCTGGTGACATCAGCTGAGCATGTGAAGTTGCTTTTGCTGCTATAGTCCACATAAGGAGACCTCTTACAAGGAGGGTTCCTTATGATCCTCCGTTTGCCGTCAATTGTGCCAGTAGTGCTTATCGTGACTGGTGTAAGCCCTTGACGAGTTTGGAAAGCAACTTCTTCGTTCCCCCGCTTGTTGATGTGTCACCTGTCCCTTCTTTTGCAAGTTTTCTCTTTCAACTCGGTCGCAAAACTCCCATGCCTCTTTTTCCACTTCCGGAGTCCAATTGTCATCGCAGTCAAACCGCTTTGCTAGATCAACAGGTTTCAAACCAGAAACAGGGCTTGCTTCAGTTTTGTTGTTGGTCTGCCCCTTTATTGGACTATCAAAGCCAAGATCGAAGGATGGGGCATCACAAGCCTCCCCCTGGTGTTTTTCCTCTGAACCATCAGTGAAACAAGCGGTGTCTTCGGTAGAGGGGGTGGGCATGTTAGTACAGTTGGTCCAGGCTGTGGCTTGTGTGCAACTGCAACATGAATAGAAGTTGAGTTTATTTTTACCCCTTCCGGCTCACCCTTGTTTGCTAGTTGCTGATCAAAACTTGTGCCTGACGTGCGTAATGGCATAGTTGCTCTCCCTGCTCTAGGGCTAGATCTAGTGGCTGGCAAATCTTTTGTCCCCTTTCTTGCTCTAGGGCTTGATCTAGTTGCTGGCACATCTTTCACTAGCTTCTCTAACACTCCTAACAGCCCATGTCCCTGCCCAACCCCTGAGCTAGTTTCTGCGGCTGCGATTGCTGATGCATTTTCATCCACCCCTGAGTTATTTTTGCTGAATGTTGCCTCTGGTTTGTTAGTTGCTGTCGGAATGGCCATAGTTGTTTCCGGAATGGCCATAGTTGCATCCGGAATGGCCATGGTTGAGTCTTCGTGCATTCCATCTGTGGAGTTGCTGGTGTTCGGCTTGCCACGCTGTGCGGCCATTTTCTGTCTCCTTCTAGTAGGTGAACTGGTGTCCCCCATCAGACTTTTCTTATCAAACTTGTAGCACTCGTCCACACATTTCTGCACATCAAAATCTCTGCGGAATTGGTCCAGTGGTGTCAGAGAGCTGAAAGGTGTGCTCCTTCTGACTTCTTCCATGAAAACCTTTTGTGCATAGTATTTGACAGGTGTGTCAAAAAACTCATGAGGCTCAATGTATGGGATGTCAATATCTTGTTTCTCTTCAGCGAAGACATACTCTCTTAATTCAGAAAAGGGACTCCGTTGTGCGTGGCTTGGGTTGCCTTTTGCTGACACGCTGTTTCTTGGGGCTTGTGCTTGCTCCCTCAGCAAATTCCTCCTTTCGGAGCTTAGCATGCAGTTTAGAACTATGTCTTCGCCGTCCCCCTCGATTGTTTCCCAATTGTCAGACCTAGATGCGACCATAGTCGATCCATGACTGATGCCCCCTGCATGTCCTTTCATTGGGCTGTCCATCGCGAACCTAGGAGACCTCCTTGGCTGCTTTTCTAGGTCGCAACATTGCTCACCCACTCCCCTGTTCATATCGGCAGCTACGTGCGTGGTTTGGCTGTTTTTCCGTCCCAAAGTTGCTTCTCTGTCAGCCAAAATGCTAGCGTCTTCGCTGGATCCATGAATGTTGCGCTGCAAGAGATGTTTCATAGGACTGTCCACTGAATTTCCTTTCATTGGGCTGCTGTTGGCAAACCTAGGAGACCTTCTTGGCTGTTCTTCTATATGGCAACCTTGCTCAACATCTCCCATGTTCCTGTCTGCAATTACCGTAGTGTTGCCATTTGCCAATCTGTAATGCCTCCTAGACTGAGCTTGTAGGTCGCAATTTTGTTCGTCGTCTTCTCCATCTCTGTCATCAGCTTCCTGCGGCATGTGACTGGTACTTCCCCCAGGAATGGCTTCGTCATCGTGTTGTTCATCATCATCACTGTCATCGTTTTCTTCATCAGATTCACTGTCCCCTTCCCAATCATCCTCGTCATCTTCGTCTCCCGTGTCCGTCCTTTGCTTTTTGCTCCTCATGTTCTGAACATTTGTTGCGGTTGGTTCATCCTGGTTGAGCCTCCCATATTCTTCAACAAATGTGCCTAGTCTTGTAGAGATATCTTTACACAAATCTCCTATCAACACAGACAGTTTCCTTTTCTTCTGCAAATTAACCAAAAGGAAAAAGGGAAATGTGGTTACTTATCTGAAGTACTGAAAACACATAAAAAGTTCCGGTATGCTCTGGGATTATCAGATACAGCAATAAAAACATACCTCGACTGGGAATGTTGCTGGCAACTTTGATGAAACAAAATGCTCAGTTTGCGTCATGCCAGCAAACAAACCGTCCCTTATAGTGGCACCAACACCTTCTTTTAGCTACATAAAATAAATAATATCAGTTTGGTCTGAATGAAAACTAATCTGCCAACTTGACATGCAAGTTGCAACTTTGTGGGTGTGCATTGTGTAACTAATATGGAAGATGATCTACAACTTGGGGAACATAATAAATCTGAGCATAGTTGCTGAGAAACACACTATTCTGCAACTTTTAAAAAATGTACTGCTCTCATGTAAAGAAAAAGGTATGGTATGTCATACCCTTGCCAAACTCCCCGTTTGGTTTCCTATCTTTCTGCATGACAGCTTGTATAAGCTGGTTTGACCATGCTGCAGCACGTATTGGGCAAACACTTGCAGGCGCGATGGGCTCATCGACCTCAACAGAATCGACATAAACAATCTGCATGAGTTGAAAAAAAAAGGAGAAGCTGTTTACAAGCTGGATGTACAAAGTTGAAAAACATGGACAAAACTAAAAAAATAAAAAACATGACGGAAAAAATTCGAGACCATGTGAGTTGCTTACCACTAAGTGGTGTACGCAGCAACAAACAGAATTTTTCTTGCAACCCATGGTCTTCACTTCGGAGCAGATTTGTTCAATAGCAAGCTGACAGAAGTTGCTACCCCGTGCTTCTTCAAGATTACGTATTGCTCCATAACACCGTGGGGTGATGCTACACTTTGTAGTTGGGCAGATGAAACAACTGATGACTCCAGCATAATACGCTCGGAGAAACTTCATGTCTGCCACCCCATTCATGCCCTTTATCTTGTCGCACCATTCTTGAAACGTGGGGGCTATGCCGCTGGCAATCCCATACTCTTCATTCATCCATGTTGTGTCTTCAGGGACTATTTCAAAACGAACGCGCCTGCCTTCATTAGGTAGTCCAAAAACTCTGTGATAGCTGTCACAATCCACTGGGATGGTGCCCCTCCCCGGGATGACGAGCTCACTCCTCATTGGGTCAAAACAGGACAGCACCCACATGCTAAGGTCATGCGGCATTTCTGTTGCCTTCACATCTAGCATGCCACCCCATTCCCACTGCCTTATTAGAGTCTTCTGATTAGCTGACAAAAGTGCATTCAGCCTTGCAAGCCTTGCTGGCGAGGCACGGTTCCTACCGAGCTGTCATGAGTTATAAAAAAAAATTAGTGGAAATTTAATGTGCCATCTTAGATATATTGGTCTGTCAAAAAAAAAAAGACCAACCGCTTGGGTCTTCTTCCGTTTGCGAACTGGCTTTCCAGTTCCTGTTGCAGGTCGTGGTTCTGCGTCTTGCTTACCAGCAACTGCACTACGGGTTTTTGTGCCTGCGCCCTGCAGATGAATCATACAACATAACGCCGTGTGAAAAAATATGTAAAAAGATAGGGTCAAAAGGAGAACACAAAAATATACAGGATTATGAGTTTGAAAATACCTGCTGTTCAGTGTGCGCGTACTGGTTTGTGCAATATTCCCTGCAGCAGCATCTGGTAATCGCAAGTTGCGTCTTGTCATGTTTGTTGCCGCAAAAGAAAATCACCCCCCCC